>JAKSZP010010774.1:0-121350 GCA_022478985.1 Massospora cicadina | reverse complement strand
GAATGGGGTCTCCACATTGTCACAAAGCAGTTAGCAAAGAGGGCCCATGTGAGGGCCCATAGGCAAGAGAGGGCCGCTGTGGTTAGGTCCCTCATTCATTGCCTTGTTGAGCGGTTTAGATATCCCTGGAACACGGTGAGGATGATGCTCACACTGAGGAGGGCAGTTTGACCCCCAGAGAGAGCATACAGAGAGGCGACAGCTCTATCAAAATCCAAGGAATGGCCCATTTTTTTTGCTCAAAATCCCTGATTTTCCTTTAAATCTTAATAAATGTCTTAAAAATCTCAAAACTTTATTTTCGATTTTTAAGGTTTTTATTTTATATATTAGAAGATGAAGTTGTCTTAAACACCTTTGCTTGGTTGGTTTTTATATTGTGGAATGGGGGATATGGGGAAATTGGACCCTGCGGAGTCCACAGGTGGCAGGCATTTGTGGGCCTATTATAAGAATCTCAGCCTCCAATATTCCTGTCTAGGCCTGTTCTAGACCATTCATTGAGTACCCCTGGCGTTACAGAAACTTTTTTGCATCTATTTTTGTTCATCGAGGATGAATCAGAGCTTGTCTCGACCTTATTATCAAAATTCTCATTTTTGGGATAATTTGGCCTGGCAGCCCCTGATTCCCTAGGCTGCCCTTTGCCATGGCTCTCAATTCTTTTGACAAGCGGCGGATTTGGCTTGGCAGCTCCTGATTTGCTGAGCTGACCAATGCCATGATTCTTGCTGCTTCTGTTTTTGGCATAATTCAGCTTGGCAGCCCCTGATTCGCTGGGCTGCTTTTCTCCATTGCCAATTTCTATGCATAGGTCCTTGGAATTTGGGTTGGCAGCCTCTGATTGGCCCAGTCACCATTTACGTCGACCTTTGCCACCCTTGCCTTGAGGTTTCAATGATTTTACAGCATCTGATTTGACAGAATGCCATTTTCAAGGGCCGTTACCCTTAAGCCCTACAATTTTGTTTATGTTGTTTATGATTTTGCTAGCTGCAATCCCCGCCTTAGGGGGGATCAGGGCTATGTGGCAGTCAGGCAGCGCCTTTACCGTCACATGTGTCTTCTAGACGATGTATTTTTGATTTGTTGGGTTGTTGATTTTTGAAATTTATAGGTGATTAGTTGTCTGAGCAAAAAGATGTTTAAAAATCCTGGGTTGAGGATAATTTCTCCATCCAGGATTATAAATATGAGTCAGCTAAACTTTCTGGGCGTATTCTGCACCATCTGGGTGCTTGGGTACTTGGTTCCACCAGTTTGTAAGACACTGAAACAAGACGATGGTCAGAAAATTCGATTTTTGTAGTCTTAACTTTTTGAATTTGGTGACAGAAAATTATTGGTGCGAGTATTAGGTCTATCCTTGACATAGAGATGAGTGTACCATTATGTACATGTGGGCGAGTCATGTTTTGTAGCAGGGGTTGCCTTTTTGGCAGTGGACCATATAGTCCCAGGGTAACCTTTTATTATGTGGAGTTCCACTTGCTCTTGTGGTATCTCCATTGTGTATGACCATTGGTCCATCTCTGGGTTAATCCAGCAGTTCATGTATTTCATTATGAAAGTATTTGCTGGTAGATTTAGTTGTGTTAGGGCTGTAAGGAATTATCTTCAGTCATGTGACCATTTGGAGCATACACATTGGTGATTGTGTGCACTTTGGTGTGCCATGAGAAGGTTATGGTGAGTATGCGGCCATCCAGGAACAAATTTTTATTAATAAATCTAAAGTTTTGGTTCATGAAAACTTTTCTTTCTCGTTGCAAACACTTTTGCAACCCATTCAATTCAAGACTAAATCTAGTTTGATAATCTCATAGAGGGGATTAGTCTGCGCCCATGTCTGGGAGCAGTTAGGCAAGCAAGGCAAGAGGAGCAGGCGGAAGGCCCGCGGCCTCTAACATTCAAAAACGCCCTGGAGAATCTGGCGGAATAGAAAAAAATCTAAAAAAACTGGCAGTCACACTTTTACCCAGAGATACTCATGTGGCAAGCACGATGCAACCAGTACATCAACACGCCACATTCCCAGCCACTTTCGTCGGTGGAATTTGGAGTCCATGTGTATCTGGACATCCAAAAAACGGCCCTATGGGAAAAATTTTGTGAAGATGTACACAAAATTTTCCTGACCGCGGTGTACATTGCACCTCACTCCATGTCACGCGGTTGGTCGAACCTAGATTTCAAAAGAAAAAATAGCAGCAGACGAGACTGCAGTGGTGTGCATAGTGGTTGACCTCCCCTGAAGGGCAACGGGTCATCAAAACTAAATGCACCAGAAGGACAAAATCAAACCAAATTTTCCTCACATTTGACTTTTTGCCTACTATGGTTAAACGTGACATTTTGGAGCAACACCTGAAAGATGGTCTCGCCATATTTGGCGAAATACAATCTTTTGAAATGCAACGTTTCATGCTGATGCCACACCTGTGCACTGGCAAAGCCATCGCAGTTCTGACCCCAACTGAGGAGATCACGAAGGACCCAACCCAGATCCCGCACTCCACCTTTATTGACATCGCAGGGCACACCACCCATCCATTCTGGGTAACTGTGGACAGCGCGCCCCCATTTGCACCCACTGTGACGCGTTCGGCCATAAGGCGCACACATGCCCCATCAAAGAGGGCGTCACATTCCAAGAGCACCCCTCAGCGGCCATGGCCAGTGGAGAGGCGCACTATGAACCAACCGCAAGCACCAAGGAGGCTTTCCTGTGGGGAGCACAAGGCTGCTACCTATTGGTAAAGCCCATCTCCCCGCAGGAGCAGAAGAAGGCCAAGCAGGCCCATAGGACCGCGGCCAAGGAAGCGGCCAAGGCCACCACCACCATCCCACACTCACAATGCCAGGAGGACATGGAGACCTTCGCAGCGGAAGCAACTCAGGAATCCATCACCCAATCAGATTGGGAGGCCCATGCCAAATGGGCCACTCAATCTGAGGATCCGATGGGAGATTCAATCTCACCCAATCGCTGCACCCAAGCCCCAGTCAAAACCAACTTGGGACCTATCCCAACTGAAAATTTTTTTTTGCCCCACTCGACGGTGCACTGAACTTATCCGCACCACAAAAAATTCGTCCGACGTCAGGAAAACAAAAAGTGAAGGCCAAAGCCATCGCAACTCTTTCCACAAAAATTAACAAAAACCCCGATAGCGTTGCTGCTAATACCCACGCTGCTGTGAAAGCCCGTGGGGACCTGGAAGAAGCTGGTGGGCCTGGGGGCCCACCCCTCGCACCTAAGGTGTGATGGGGGAAACCTTCACTCTAGGGATGCTGAATATTGCCAGACTCAAGGCCTCCCCATCCCGGGCTAGGAAACTGAGTTTTTTACAAAACAATTTACCCATGGATATCCTGGCCATCCAGGAGTCCCACTGTATATGAGGTTCTGAGGAAGCTTGGAAAACAATGCTCCTACCATCCCTATCCTTTTGGTCGAAGTACTGTGGGGTGCTAATTCAGAAAAACAATTTTCTCAAATTTACATCTTCAGAAACATTCCTAAATGGCCGAGTGCTCGTTGTCACCTTCTCATGGGCCGATGTTGCACACACAATCATCAACATTTATGCCCCAAATGGTGCACATGAGCATCGGGAATTTTTCTCGTCAGTCAAATCCCTCCCGCTACCCCGATTCTTTCCTAATTGGCGACATGAACTGTTGGCTAACCTCACCAACGGACAGGTGGCCGCCCTCACCCCACGCCCCACAGGGTCACGTAGAACTACACGTTCTAAAAGCCACCCTTGGGTTAATGGATGCGCTGCTGCGACATGCCCCACTGCTCAAAAACATGACGCGTCCCCACGTCCACAATGGCCAATTAAGGTCCATGACCCGCATTGACCTTATTCTAGCACCAGCGAAATTCCAACCCCACATCTCCCACTTCAAAACAACGAAAATGGAATTCTCCAACCACCAACTGGTCTCAATAACATACCACTTACCCGTCACAGTTGCAAAGGCCCCACATTGGTGCAAAATCTGCCCCCCAGAGCTCGCGTCACCAGGATTTTCCACGTGGGTGGAAGAGGCAACTTTGGCAAAATCGTTTGTTGCACCGTTTTGCATGGACCCCATTTCCACATGGGCAACTTTCAAAGAAGACATCATCTGCCACTATCGCCATCTCTCATCCAGACGCTCACGAGCCACATTGGCAGTTATATCGCACACGCTGGTGGAATTGGCCCACTTGGAGTCCAACATTCCAGCCTCAGGATATAGCCCTGCATGGGGCCAGAAGTGGGCTGAGGCAGCTGCCCACCTCAACGCACTTGAAAGGCAACACAAACATTGGGTTTGTGTCCAATACAGGGCCACACGCATTGCTAAAGGTGACAAGTGTACCGCATACTTCTTCAAAATATTTTTTGCACCACGCCAGAGTGTGGCCTGCACACAGGTGCAAAGATCGGATAATTCTATTGTGGACACACTGGCCAAAGTGGCAATTGAAATTCAAAGATATTACTCTGAGTTATACTGAGCTGAACCAATTCAGCCAGCCAAAATGGCGGAATTTCTTGACTGAGCTCATATCCGCACCATTTTCTGATACCCGGAAATAATGAATTTAATTACCTGAACAAATTATGGACTACCATTTGCGGTGGCCAAACCGAAAATGCCCAGGCCCAGATGGCATTCCATATGAGTTCTACAAAAAATATTTTAGATATATATCCCCATTGCTGCTAGCCTCACTCAACCAAAGCCTGTTGGAAACGCGCCTCCTACCAGGAGGACATGAGGCCTTTACGGTCACACTCTTCAAGAAAGGGGATAGGCTAGACTTAGCCAACTTGCGCCGCATTTCTCTAACAAACACAGACACCAAAATTTTAACCAAAATCATGGCTAACCGTTTAGGGACTGTACCATCTGCCACCATTTCCCCAGAACAATTTGGTTTCATCCCCAGAAGGTCGATTTGGGATAACGTGCACTCTGTGCTAATGTGTGTCAGTCCACAGCCTCAGGGGCACTTGTATTCTTGGACCAACAAAAGGCCTATGATAGAGTAAACTGGGAATACCTTAAGGCCTGCCTCCAACAATTCCGCCTACCTCCCTGCTTCATTAACTGGGTGATGCTGCTCTCGGAATCTACAACAATGGCAGTGCGCGGCCCAGGTTTCCTAACAGAAGTAGTCCATCCTCAAAGGGGCCTGCGACAAGGGGACCCCCTCAGCCCACTCTTATACAACTTCAGCCTTGACCCACTACTGCGAAATGTGAATGCCCAACTCACTGGGGTCCATGTGCCAGGCCAAACCCCAGTCAAGATGATGGCATTTGCAGATGATTGCGTGGTGGGGGTGTCTAATAACAAAGATGCACGCGCGCTTGAAGCCCTCATCCAGGAATATTCCTGGGTAAGCAACGCGGCACTGAACGCCTCCAAAACCGAAATCATCCTCCTTGGTCGGTTTCAAAACTTCTGGGCCCCAGCAAGTAGTTCCCAACCTGGCCCATCTGCTCGCCCACGTCCACGCCTTACTAACTCAACACACACCGCTCCACTGGTGCTCCCCTTTGTGCCACGACCTACCATAGGACCGGTACGCCATCTGGGCGCGTGGATGGAGGCAGGTGGATACGCGTCAGCAGTAATGGAGTGCCATATACTGGACAACGTGACGAAGCGAATCGCCTCTCTCAGAGCCCACCCTACTACCCTCACTGGCAGGGTTGTTCTTGCCAACTCTATGCTCCTATCCAAAGTCTGGTTCGGAGCCCACGCCATCCCCTTCTCCCCAAGCTTCTTCAAATCCCTGTATGCTTTGCTACAAGGTTGGCTTTGGTCAGGCCACCCTCCATCAGTACGGCTAGAGGTCATGTTTGGCCCTCATCATCATGGTGGCATGGGACTACTTGACTTCAAAGCCCATGCTGCCAAGATCCTGGGCACCTGGATCGCGGCCGTCACTGCTCCTACACTCCCATCCCAACACTGGTCCCGCGTGGCCCGCTCCCACTTCTCCTGAGCCTTGGGCCTCAACAATCCATCAAACCCCCACTCCCTGATGAAACACCTCGCATCACACACATCGGCCACAGGTCCTCACGGGACCAAAACCCACTACAAACGAATCCTACTCTCCATGCAAAGCGCAGAGTGGAAAATTCGTATTAGTGGACATACAACCCAAAGAGGCCGCCCCTCTCCTCAGTTCACACAAGAGGTACAGGGGCTACCCATCCATGATGGCGTGATCCCCATTCGACCCCAAGTCATATCCAGGGTGGACTACCTGGACATGATGGACATCCCTTATTCCACTGAGACCAAAAGACTATCTGAAATACGCACACCATCCTCTGTTGCAGCCTCAAGTCCGCTCCCATGTGTGGCGCTGCCTGAGGCGGGTGTATCATAAGCCAAGCGCTCTAATGCTTTACACTCATCCTGTGTCGTGTGTGGCCAGTATAGAACGCTGTTCCACCGCCTGGAGAAGTGCCCCACCTCTAAAGTAATATGGCGCGAAGTCCAACGTCTGCTAGGCCAGGATCAAACACATCCCTTCAGTCTGTCAAGAGATATGTTTGCTTCATCAATGGCCTCCCCCCTCCCACCCTCCCTTCATGCTCTGGTGGTTGCAATCGCCATGTGGACTATCCACACGATTGTCTTGGATGCCATCGCCGGATCCATCCCCACCCTCCCTGAAGCTGTCCACAGATTCTGGTCTCATTTGGTGGATCACTTTCAAGCGTGGATGTTTGGATATCTCCCACCGCGTCACCGACAGTTGGTCTCCTCCTGGTTCCCAGTCTGGTTCATCAAATCATACCCCTTCCTCCACACGTGCTCAATAGTGGCTACGTCCCCTACACACGTTCCCTCCCCCTTCCCATAAGTGGCGTTCCCGCTGGCAACAAGAGATAGCATCGCTTCTCTGGGGTGCCTCCCCTGGTACTAAGTTTTGTCTCGTCTGAGTCATATTCAGAAGTGTCCGTCCCATGGTCAGCCTTCCCCGCAATAAATTTAAATTTAAATTTAAAATTCAAAGTTTTGGTTCATGCGTACTATCACCCCAAAGTGGAGTGATCAAAACAATACTGGGAGGAGCATTTTTTCCCATGCCTCCTCCTCTCCCTGTGAACAGTGGGTTTCCTGCACCACCAGGATATCCACAGGTGGGTTTTGTAGGAGACTCAACTTCTTGGCCCGGGACATTAAGGCCTTGAGTCCTGCTATGTTCAGCGTCACTATCTCTACTGAGATGCCTGATGCGCCTCAGGAGCGGTTAGCAGGGCCTCCTGGCCCTACTCCCTCACTCACATTGCTCTCCACTGCACCTCTGCTGCAGAGAGCATAACTATGAGTAGGAGTTGGGGTGTATTCTGCCCTTTTCATCACCACAGTTTTTTCTCCTCTCTTGGCTTTTCTTGGTTTCAATATATTATTGCGGTGCACTTGTGTGCTTATATTGGCCAAATTATTTTCTTGCGCATTCCATTGTTGATTTTTCTTCCCAATTGGGCTAAATTCCACAATTTTTTTTTGGGGGGGGGGGTGCGCTGAACTCCAATTTTTCTGCATTCATTTCTGAATTGAGTTCCACTGAATTTAATCTGGTTGGATTGGGTGTATGGTTTTCCATGGGATCTGATTTATTCATTGACTCAAATTCCCCCATGTTTTCCTGGATCTGCTCCGGGATATGGTTGATTCCGCCAAGGCCTTTGCCTTGGCCGCGGCCAACTTGTGGGCTTGTTTGGCCATTTTTTCATTTTTTTGGGAAATAGAGTCAATTATTTTATATTGCCCATATTCTCCCCAGTTGAAGGCTTGTGTAGTATCCATGATTTTGGCGTACTCTGAGTCATCTTCACCCATTTCCTCCTCACAGAATTCCATTTCTCTCAGGGGCTTCTTTTATGGAGCAAGCGTGAATCTTGTGCCCAAATGCCTGGCAGTGGTTGCATATGGGGGGTGCGCTTTCCACTGTTGCACAGAACAGCTGGGATTTTTTCCCATCAATGGTGAAGGATGCTATATGAGGGATTTTTGTAATATCATCTATTACATCCTGGTTCAGCGAAATAATTGCTATTGCCTTCCTCATGCTAAGGGTCAGAATCAGCTAGACTCTTTTCATTTCAGATTGTTTAATTTCTCCATAGGCTTCCAAGCCTTCTCAGAGATGTTTTCGACTACTGTGCGCACCAGTGTGGTCAGAAGATAGTCTAAAATTATGAAAATATCTTTGGATTCAGTCTAATGGGTGCATTTGGTCAGTACCAATTGCTGTCCATCAGGAAGGTCAAGTATTACTCTGACCTTTGCTGCTTCATTCACATCTTCCACATTTTTGAACCCAAGATCTACCCAACCTCCTCAGATAGTATGGGTTGTTAAGTACACCGCATGCAGAAAAACTTTATGTTAGCTTTGCCAAAGCTTTTCCCACATTTTCAGTGTTTCAATGCCCAGGAAAACTCAGATCCCATGTTCCACCAATAACAGTGGTTGCGATTGGGATACTTCCATATAGTTTCAGTATTTTACCAAAAAATTAATGAAACTCATGGGGGGCGCCACCTCAGGTTTTTTATTTTTACTGAGATTTTTGTTTGTACCTGTGCGCTTGGTACCTTTGGGTGGTGCAGGTCTGTGTCCACTGCCCTTTACCGCGTTCGCCCTGCTCTTCACTTTATTATTCATACTTATCTCACCTGGTATTGATTATCAAGTTGTGCTGTTTGAATCAAATCATATTACTAAAAGTGATAGTAAATTGAAAGAAAAGTAACATTAGTGATTGTTCCTTGGGTTATATCTGTGAATGAACATTTGGATCCAACTTTACAAATAACTTTGTAAGGACTGGATCAAGAAAATATAAGTTTACTAGGCTGACCTCCATCTTGATGATGGTAGACGAGAACTAATTGCCTACCTGATAAGTAGGTTGAGCCAGATGTTGCAAATTGATTTTACTAGTCTTCAAATTAGTTGTATACAGTATTTCTCAGTAGTAATTGCTTTATTAAATTTTTAATTGGTCACATTTTTCATTATAAGGTCAGAATTTTCAGTAACGGAACCTTCTAAGAGTTGTATGCTATAGGTTATTTATTTTCCACCTGATACAATGCCTTAAATGGAGACATCTTTATTATGCGATGATAAATGATTTGATAAGTTTATAAAGTAGCAAGTAATTAAAGATCTCATCTCATTGGACCAATGGTTGCCTTTTTTCTTGAAGTAGTAATAACATACCTTTATCTCTTTCCATGACTCCATTAGTCAAGGGGTTATATGGTGCAGAAAAAGTTTGTGTGGTATTAAAAACTGACTTTAGTTGTTGAGCTACCTGTGCTTTTAAATTTAAGCCGTTGTTATAAAGAAGTATCTGTGGACAACTGTGTTAAGCAAATACTGAGCAATATAATAATGCAGTGCTTTATTACCACTGATGGTACCAATATAGCTTCCAACCATTTTGTTAGATGTTGATAGCTAATAAAATATAGTGATGTCCATGTAAACCTGTAGGTAATGGACACCACTATAATTACAATAACAGCACAAATGTTTTGAAGAGCAACCACTTGATGTTGATACTTAGGACTTGCTCAATATTGATACCAGAAATTTATGCAGGCCTCTATTAGCTCTTTTATGGTTTCTAACACACAATCCCAATAATAATTTGTTTTTAACCACCAAAAATCTACTTTTTTTAGTACTAGATGGACCAAAAATCTACTTTAAACCCCCATAACAAACAGTTTTATGACCTTCCAGTACAACTTTTTTTAATAAAAAAGAATAAAAAATAACCATTTTCCATTTATATACTTGTATAACATTCCTTAAATGATTGCATGTATGTTTAATTACTCATAACTTTTAATATGAAAACTTTATACCTCAAATAAATTTAGACATACAATTAAGTCATAATCCAATCCTCTTGGGAGTCAGAATAACTTAGAACTGGAATTTGGGATAATCTTTCTTTATTTTGATGGATAGCTCCAGGATGATGATGAATGATTAAGTCATAATTTGAAGCTGTAGAGCCCATAACCCAGTCACTCATCAAGATCTATAAATTGTTATAATCACTTCAAGAAAGAATGGTTTATGTCAACTTTGATGTTTGACCCATAGAGGCAAGGATGAAATTGTATTATTGTGAATAGTACTGCTAGGATTTCTAACTATTCTCTCTCGTTGCAATCACTTTTGCAACTTATTCAATTAAAGTATGATTCTAGCTTGATAATCTCACAGAGGAGATTAGTCTGCGCCCATGTCAGGGAGCATTTGGGCAAGTAAGGTAAGAGGAGCAGGTAATAGGCCCACGGCATTAAACGTTAAAAAACGCCCCAGAGAAACTGGTGGAATAGAAAAAAATATAAAAAACTGGCGGTCACTATTTCCCCAGAAATCCTCGCTTGGCAAGCGCGATGCAACCAGTACATCAACATGCCGCACTCCCAACCACTCTCATTGGTGGAATACGGAGTCTGTGTGTTTCTGGACATCCAACAAACAGCTCTATGGGTAAAATTTTGTGAGGATGTGCACACCTTTTTCCTGACCGTGGTGTATGTCACACCTCACTCCATGTCATGCAGTTGGCTGGACCTAGGTTTTGAGAGCAAAAAAGCAGCAGACGAGGCTGCAGCGGTGCGCGTAGTGATAGACCTCCCTGAAGGGCAATGGGTCATCGAAACCAAATGCACCAGATGGACAAAATCCAACCAAATTTTCCTCACATTTGACTTTTTGCCTACTACAGTAAAACGTGCCATTTTGGAGCAACACCTGAAAGATGGTCTCACTGTTTATGGCGAAATACAATCTTTCAAGATGCAACGCTTTACGCTGATGCCACACCTATGCACTGGCAAAGCCACCGCAGTTCTGACCCCAACTGAGGAGATCACGAAGGACCTAACCCAGATCCCGCACTCCACATATATCAATATTAAAGGGCATACCACCCACCCTTTCTGGGTAACTGTGGACAGCGCGCCCCCCATCTGCACCCACTATGATGCGTTTGGCCATAAGGCACACACATGCCCCACCAAGGAGGGCGTCACATTCCAAGAGCACCCCTCAGCAGCCATGGCCAGCAGAGAGGCACACTACGAACCAACTGCAAGCACCAAAGAGGCTTTCCCGTGGGTAGCACAAGGTTGCTACCTACTGGTAAAACCTATTTCCATGCAAGAGTGGAAGAATGCAAGTAGGCCTGCATGGCCGTGGCCAAGGAAGCGGCCAAAGTCACCACCATTATCCCACACTCCCAACGCCAGGAGGACATCAAAACCTTTGTGTTGAAAGCAACTTGGGAATCCATCAACCAATCAGATTGGGAAGCCCATGCTGATTGGGCCACCCAATCTGAGGATCTGATGGGGGACTCAATCTCACCCAATCTTTGCAACCAAGCTCTGGTTGAAACTGACTTGGGATCCAACCTAACTGAAAATTTTTTTTGACCCACTTGTTGGTGCACCAAATTCATCCACACCACAAAAAATTCGTCCAATGTCGGGGAAACAAAAAGCGAAGGCAAAAGCCAACGCGAACCTTTCTGCTAAAATCAACAAAACTACTGATAGCGTTGCTGCAAACACCCGTGCTGCCGTGAAGGCCTGTGGGGATCTAGAGGTGGCTAGTGGGCCCAGGTGCTCACCCCCTCACACCTAAGGTGTGAAGGGGGAAACCTTCACTTTAGGGACGTTAATATCGCCATACTCAAGGCCTCGCCATCCTGGGCTAGGAAACTAAGTTTTTTACAAAAAAATTTACCTGTGGATCTCCTGGCCATCTAGGAGTCCCACTGTCCATGAGGTTCCAAGGATGCTTAAAAACCAAGCTCCTCCCATCCGTATCCTTTTGGTCAGAGCACTGTGGGGTGCTAGTTCAGAAAAACAATTTTTTCAAATTTTTATCATCAAAGCCTTCCTAAATGGCCGAGTTCTCATTGTCACTTTCTTGTGGGCTGACGTGGCACATGCTATTGTCAACATCTATGCCCCAACCTGTGCATGAGAATGTCAGGAATTTTCTCATTTGGTCAAATTCCTCCCATTACCCCAGACCCTTTCGTAGTCAGCAATATGAACTGTTGGCTAAACACACCAATGGACCATTGGCATTCCTCCTCCCATGCCCCCCAGGGTCACTTAGAACTTCGCGTTCTAAAGGCCACCCTAGGGTTAATGGATGCGCTGCCACGGCAAGCCCCACTACTTGAAAACATGATCTGACACCATGTCCACAACAGCCAATTAAGGTCCATGACCCGCATAGACCTTATCCTTATGCTGGCGAAATTCCAACCTCACATTTCCCACCTCCAAACAATGAAAATTGAATTCTGCAACCACTGGCTGGTCTTGATAACCTACCACCTACCTGTCACAGTGGCTAAGGCCCCACATTAGAGCAAACTCCGCCCTCCCAAACTTGCATTGCCAGGATTTTCCACTTGGGTGGAATCAGCAACTTTGGCAAAGTATTTGTTACACCAATTTGCGCGGACCCAATTGCCACATGGTCAGCCTTCAAAGAGGATACCATCCGCCACTATCGCCACCTCTCCTCCTGATGCTCACGTGCCACATCAGCCATCATCTCATGCACTCTGGCAGAGTTGGAACACCTGGAGTCCAACATCCCAGCCACAGGATACAGCCCTGCATGGGGCCGGAAGTGGGAGGAGGCAGCCGCCCACCTCAACACGCTTGAAAGTCAACACAAACATCAGGTTTGTGTTCAGTACAGGGCCAAATGCATTACAGAGGGCGACAAGTGCACCGCTTATTTTTTAAAATTTTTTTGCACCATGCCAGAGTGTGGCCTGCACACAGGTGTGGAGATCGGATAATTTCGTCGCAGAAATGCCAGCTGAAGTGGCAATCAAAATACAAAAGTATTACTCTGAGTTATAATGATCCAATCCAATTCAGCTGGCTGAAGTGGCGGAATTTCTCGACTGAACCCACATCCACACCATTTCCTGATACCCAGAAATAATGAATTTGATTACTCTGAATGAACTATGGACAGCCATCCGCAGTGCACCAAACCGTATTTGCCCAGGCCCAGATGGCATTCCATATGAATTTCATAAAAAGTACTTCAGGTATATATCCCCACTACTGCTTGCCTCACTTAACCAGAGCCTTCTGGAAACGCGCCTCCTACCAGGAGGACAAGAGTCCTTCACCGTCACACTCTTCAAGAAAGGGGACAAGCTAGACTTAGCCAACTGGCGCCCCATTTCTTTAACTAACATGGATAAAAAAATTTTAAATAAAATAATGGCTAACCGTTTAGGGATTGTAGCATCTGCCACCATCTCCCCAGAACAATTTGGTTTCATACCCAGAAGGTCAATTTAGGACAACGTGCACTCTGTGGCTAACGCATGCCATTCCACAGCCTCTGGGTCACTTGTATTCTTGGACCAACAGAAGGCCTATGATAGAGTAAACTAGGAATACCTCAGGGCCTGCCTCCATCAATTCTGCTTACCCCCTCGCTTCATCAACTGGGTAATGCTGCTCACGTAATCTGCAACAATGACAGTGCGTGGCCCTGGCTTCCTAACGGAGGTAGTCCGCCCTCAAAGGGGCTTGAGAAAAGGGGACCCCCTTAGCCCACTCTTATACAACTTCAGCCTTGACCCACTACTTCGAAACGTGAATGCCCAACTCACTGGGGTCCATGTGCCAGGCCAAGCCCCAGTCAAGATGATGGCGTTTGCAGACGACTGTGTGGTTGGGGTGTCTAATAATAAAGATGCACGCGCACTTGAAGATCTCATCTAGGAGTATTCCCGGGTAAGTAATGCTGCAGTGAATGCTTCCAAAACTGAAATCATCCTCCTTGGTTGGTATCAAACCTGCTGGGCCCCAGCGACCAGTACCCAGCCCAGCCCATCTGCTCGCACACTTGCTCGCCCTCCCAGCTCACCCCACACCGCCCCACTGGTGCTCCCCTTTGTGCCGCGCCCTACCATAGGACTGGTACACCATCTGGGCGTGTGGATGGAGGCAGGCGGATACACGTCAGCAGTAATGGAGAGCCATATTCTGGACAACGTGACAAAGCAAATTGCCTCCCTCAGAGCCCACCCTACTTCCCTTACTGGCAGGATTGTTTTAGCCAACTCTATGCTCCTCTCCAAAGTCTGGTTTGGAGCCCACGCCATCCCCTTCTCCCCAAGCTTTTTAAAATCCTTGTATGCCCTGCTGCAAGGAAGGCTTTGGTCAGGCCGCCCACCACCAGTACGGCTAGAGGTCATGTTTGGCCCTTATCATCATGGAGGCATGGGCCTGCTTGACTTCAAAGCCCATGCTGCCAAGATCCTGGGCACCTGGATTGCGGCTGTCACCGCCCCTACACTCCCCTCCCAACACTGGTCCCACGCAGCCCGCTCCAACTTCTCCCGCGCCTTGGGCCTTAACAATCCATCAAACCCTCACTCCCTGATGAAATACCTGGCTTCACACCCATCAGCCACAGGTCCTCACGGGACTAAAACCCACTACAAACGAATCTACCTCTCCATGCGGAGCGCTGAGTGGAGAATTCATATTAGTGGACACACAGCCCAGAGAGGCCACCCCTCTCCTCAGTTCACACAAGAGGTACAGGGGCTACCCATTCAAGATGGCGTGATTCCCCACATGGCCCCATGTCCTATCTAGGGTGGACTACCTGGACATGATGGACATCCCTTACTACATTGAGACCCAAAAAACTATCTGGAAATACGCACACCATCCTCTGTTGCAGCCTCAAATCCATTCCCATGTGTGGCACTGACTGAGGCGGGTGTACCATATGGCTGAGCGCTCTAACACTTTACACTCATCCTGCGTCATGTGTGGCCAGTATGGAACGCTGTTCCAGCGCCTATAGAAGTGTCCTACCTCTAAAGTGATATGGCGCGAAGTTCAACGTCTGCTTTGCCAGAATCAAACACATCCCTTCAGTCTGTCAAGAGATATGTTTGCTATATCCATGGTATCCCCCCTTCCACCCTCCCTCCGTGCTCTGGTGGTTGCAATCGCCATGTGGACCATCCACATGATTGTCTTATATGCCATCACAGGCTCCACCCTACCCTCCCAGAAGCTGCCCACAGATTCTGGTCTCATTTGGTGGACCACTTCCAAGCGTGGATGTTTGGGTACCTCCCACCGCGTTACCAACAGCTGGTCTCCTCCTGGTTCCCAGTTTGGTTCATCAACTCAGACCCTTTCCTCCACACGTCTTTAATTGTGGCTACAGCCCCTTCACACGTTCCCTCCCCTTCCCCATAAGTGGCGTTCCCGCTGGCAACAAGAGATAGCTTCGCTTCTCTGGGGTGCCTTCCATGTTACTAAACTTTTGTTTCTTTTGGGTCAGATTTGGAAGTGTCTGTCCCATGGTCGGCCTTCCTCGCAATAAATTTAAAATATAAGAGTACTGCTAGGCTTTCTCTTTTGGTAACTCTGTAGTTTCTTAAGCTTAAGACAAACTCTTACTAAGGTAAGCTACGGGATGGCCCACCATAATATAGTCATGTTGGGCAAGAATGGCGCCTATTGCGACATTACTAGTGTCAGCAAATAAAAAGAAGTTTATTAGTATTGAGGATGAATAAGAATTGGCTGAGAGACTAAAGAAGTTCATAATAGATTAATGTAATGTTATTTTCTGGTCTCCATACAAAAGCGACTCCTTTTTGTAAAAATTAAGGCTCATCTAAGTTAGTGAATTGTGGTTTAAATTGGTGGCAGTATCCTACCATCATGATAAAAACTTGTGCGTCATGAAGGCTTTTTAGTGTTAATTTTTTAAAATAACACTGATCTTATCCAAGATAGGTTTAATACCTTCTTTTGAAACTTTATGTTCTATTTTTTCACTTTTAGATTGAAAAAAGGAATAATTAATAGGTTGCAATTTTAGTGAAGCTTGTCAGAAGCAATTAAATACCTCTCTTAAGGGCTCCAGATGATCATAGAACGTTTTTATTAACACAGCGTTGGAGTTCATACTAAAGATACCATGAATTATCTTGATACCAAACTAATAAAATGTTTAGTCATCCTTCACTAGGGTCAAGCCATCCAGAATTTAATGTATCGTTGTAAATTGAGCCCTTTGTCAGGAAAACGGCTTAAGGAGTTTAGACTGGCCTTCCAGGCAGGATGTAGAAACACCCAAAAAGCAAACCAGAATTCCAGAGGCATTGCTGCTCAAATGACGCTGTATGGTGTGGGAAGTTGGGAAACAAATTCTCGTTGATGTGCGGCAAGCGTGAAAAGGAATCTGGTAATAAACCAAGCAGTTACAACCCAGACCTCATGGGCCTTGTTTTAAGAAGTTGCACTACCAGACTAGCCTCTTCAGGGTATTCAATGGAAGTGGTTGACACCAAAGAAGAGGCGAGGGGTGGATCCTCACATAAAGGTGAGATAAATGAGCCCACAGGATTCTAATGTCCTGGTGGCAGATGGCTTCAACAACAGGATTTAATTTCCAGAAATTTCTTACCTGATAGATCCAGTTGACTATGGAGGGAGCTATTGTGACTATAATAATTGCTATAGTCCATCCAATGTAAGGGCCGATGGGTCACCACATTAGTACCATCAGGAACTCAGTGAGGAAATTTAAAGTAAAGTAAAAAACTTGGGAACTTGTGAGAATTTTATTGAAAAAGTGAAAACTAAGAATTTGATTAACAAATTTCTCAGTGCAATGTGACTGATAAATAGTGTTCAATTTAGGGTCAGCTTGTCAAAGCATGGGATCAGGGCCCTCAAATTTTGACCTAACCCAGTGAATTTTTGAGGGAGGGGAAAATGATTCTAATCTGAACTTACATTAAAGAAATAAGTGGTAGGCTGAGTCACTATCAGCTCATCTGCAAATGCCTAACTCAAGGCTTTACTGTGTTTATGGCGGTTAGTGCAATGGCTTTTGGCCTAATGGGCAACAGAAATCCCTCAAGGCATACTATGTAGGGGCAGTCCTAACGGGTCAAATAGGTTTGGGATGGCCAACGTGTCCATGCCAGTCACCGGAGCATTTTTTTGGCCAAAAGGGTACCTTTGATCACCAATCCTGATTTTTGAAATGGGGGTTTTGAGCTATTGGCAACAGCCCCTGATGGAGGTACATGCCCGTAAGACTTTGTCCCTAACAATTTTGAGGGGAGTTTGGAGCCAGCAACCACACTGCTCAATAGATCAATGCCATCAGCAATTTTGACTAAGAATTTATTACTTGTCCCCTTCCAACAATGAGTTGTATGCCCGTTGGGCTTTATTCACACAGATTTTAAAAATTTTAATTTTAATTTTAATTTGAGGGTTCAGCACCATCAGCTTTATAAAGTTCATCCAGCTCATGGGGATGATAACTACTGGTAATTTTTGTGTAGATTTCCTTGATTCAGCAAACTAATTCAGCAGAGGTAAGTGCATGGAATCATGTGGTATCATCAGAGAGAGAGCTGTTACACAGCATTCGTCTACCACATGGGCGAGGTCACCCTATGTGATAAGAGATACAGCCACCCTCTTTGGACCCCTTTAGATTATGAAATAGAATGCTTCCCAGTCCACATAGAGGGGACGTTCCCCTGAACTTACACCCTTGTCTTAAACTAGCAAGAATTGGTAAATAAGATTTAAGGATTGTCACAGGACAAGACTCTGTTTTTAACAACAGCAGCCACTATCTGGACCCCTTCAAAAATGGAAGGACAACAATCCTGAAGCTGGTCAAAAAAAGAGGCTACTGTTCAATTTTCATAATGGATGAGAAGCAAAAACCCCGAATGAAGAAGACTTGAGTGCCCCATCCACCAAAAACACCTAGTCAATTTATAATCAAAGAAAGCCTTAACAAATAAATTTTTAAGTTTTTTTGACCTATAAATTATACCTATTTTCTTCTTCGCATACTTATGCTTTCCATTATCATAACCCAAGAGAGCTTATAATACCAGACCCTGAAGAAGAGAAAGTGCCATGCCATCGCCTCTCTCAAACCATTTCAATCATTAAAGCCATCACAAAGACTATTTAAAAACTTACAATCCTACTGCTCTGGGCACCACAAAATTTTGAATTTTTGGAATCCTTACAATGACTAAAATCTGGTGCTCATTAAAGGGACACCCATGAGCTGTATCCAATGAAATTGTCAATCACAAACATGGAAGATAACACTTTTAACAGATCCCCTCCCCACAATGAGAATATCATTACATAATGGGTTAGTACTTCACCATTTGAGTCACAATTCATTAAACTTTATCCAATAATACTGGGCTACCTTTGAGTTTAGCCTTCCATACTGACCATAGTTAGTTCTACCTCCAAACTTACAGACTAACGAAAACCATCTAATCAGCTTCTTTATGGGATATATTCCACTGAGAACCATTCTAGTCATTTGTTAGTTTCTAAAGTCTCCTCCTACATGTGAAGGCTTTGTGGCTCAGCTTCCCTAGCTAGTAATGAGTTATTTGGTAGAGAGTATTTCTGCCTCCGGCAGTTTGTACATCTAGACCTCCATAATCTCCTCCAATTGGTGGGTTTACATCATAAATAAATACTACACCAGCTGGGATTGATACAGATCCTTAATTCCAATCTGGTCAAACTTATTAAAATGCCTCCATTTACGTTTGCAACTATGGAGAAGATATCTAGGTCAACTGTTGCCTCATTAATGAAGCCAGAGGTCAAATCGGCCTAGTGAACTCTGGTATCACTGGATATATGGATACTGTCTTACTCAGCGACTGCAGGGCGTGGTCTCCAAGGAAAAAGAGTACATCTACAATGCTGTTTTAGAGGTGGCTTCCCAAACAAACTTTGGAATCCATCTTGCAACGAATGAGCCATGTAGAAGCCTACTTTATCAGCTTCAGTGCAAAAGTAATTCCGTCATTGGAGGACCATAGGGCACAAAGGCCTCAAAGGTCCTGAAGGTCTAAGAGGTCCTTAGGGGGCTAAGGGACGACCAGGATCCAGAGGGCCCCTGGCCCCCTGGCTCCCTGGGTTACCCATTCCTCTGGATGAAGGCTCCAAGGATCCCATGCATTGTAAGAATATCAAAACTGGAGGATCTTTAGAAACAAAATTGAAAGCATTTATTGGGACATTAAATTCACCCTGATGGAAGCCCACTCAATCTTGCCATTACCTTAGGTGTGCTTGACATTAGAATGAAAAACTTATGGGTATCTAAGAAATTTACTGAAAACATTTTGACAAGATGAGACAAAAATATATAAATCGGGTGCTTGTGTCATTTTCTGTGAGTCCAAGATTTTAGACTCAAAATCTTACATCAATCAAAAGGTTGATACCAGCGCATTAAAATAATGCTAGAATGAGTGGCAGGATAATATAGAAGAATAAATGACAAAGGGACCATCAGGTTCCCCGTGCATATGCCAAGTCAGTGTCCACTAATCTTAGGCAGTTATCCATGCTGGCATTTATGCCCTTTCATGATGTCAGGTCATCCTTTAAGCGTAACTTTTAGGAATGATCTGTTCCAGGAAAAGAAAGATTTTATACTTCTTAAAGGCTTTCAAGAGCACATTGGAATAGGCCACAGATCACTAAAAATTCAAACATATCCATTCCTGCCTGTGTGATTAGTCTTATAAAATCATGACCTCTATCTCCATGAATTCCAGACTGGGACCAGGTCAAGGTTGCTCTCAACTTAAATATTACTTCGATTTAAGACTCTTGTAAGTCAAAAACAAGCTTTAAGGGCCATTTACCTAGCCAAAGAAGAAAACCACATTATTTTTTATGTCACCATTATGCTAATGCGCAACTGCTAGTTAATACTAATTGAATATCCTTAGATGAAAATAGTACCACCATCATTTCTGCACTCAAATCTTGGCCCAAAGTTCAACTTGATATGATAGTACACAAGTGAACCTTTACTAGCTTTTGTGAGATCAAAGAGGCACTCAAAAAGATTCCTGCAGCCACTATTAACAGACCTCCTATATAATTAGAGCTCCACCTATACCTAGAGTGCATGTGCTGGAGGCTAATAATAAAGAAGCACCCACTTGCTCTTAAAGACTGGTGACACACCAATGAGGAGTGCTATAAACGTCAGACAGAAGAGGTGGAACACAAACTGTCAGAAAAAGAGAGGCAGAATAAAGACAGAGGCTCTTTGTGCTGACACTTCCCCCATTATGTCTCTTTTCAAGACTTAAAGCCCCTTAAATATCACTATCAGTGAGCCCTTAACCATTAGTTGAACACTGCCAATAATGAGCTACTAGATTTTGCTTTTTACTTCTGATGAGTCGCAAGGTTATTCACCCACAGTGAAAATTGGGAACTATTGGTACTTGACTTCCTCCTAAGAGATGAGCACTAAAATGTAAACTTGAGACTTGGCTCTTTTAGTAATACCTCTTTTCAGCTCCCGGATTTCCTTTCAAAGGTTCTTTATATTTGCAGTCAATAAATGTGTAAATTATTTTATAAATGTATGTGTGATTGATATTAGTATGGAGACTAGTATCCAGTTGAGTAGTTCTTGACCAAATATTTCTCCTGCCCTGTATTCTCCTTTGAACAGGCACACCAATCCTTCAACCCACTAGTGAAGGTTATCAATGTTCAGATAACAATGGAATTTCTCTCACATCAACTACTCCTCATAGTTGGAAAATCTGGAAAACAACATAACTTAACCTAATGACAGCAGGTTCAGAGGTTCTAAGGGTAATTCTTCTCAAAGAATTAATTTCTAATTCCAACTTAATGGTTTCTTCTTGGACTTATCCAGCAATTATAGTTCAGTGGCCTTCTTGGTTAACTTCTATCCCTTTCTCCTGTAGAACTTAACCTAATAGTAGATTCAGTGGTTCTTCTCTTGACGCAGAAACTGCAGAGAATTTGACAGTGATCCAAAATAAAATAAAAATATAGTAAACTTATATTATTGAGACCTATCTCTTTTATTCTTTGTTCTGCTTTATTAAATTATTTTGCAAGAGAATATATAGGGGATTTGGCGTAGTTTCTTCTGTTGACGTTTCACTAGGAAACAGCAGTCGTTGCCACTGAATTCACCCTCCAGAGTAGCGCAAAACGATGACCTTCCTCATCATATTGGTTTTGTTCTCTTCCCTACTCATACTCACCCTTTTCTGTATTAAAACAAAAGGCGTGATTCAACGCATTAGTTCAACACCAGTGATTCTCCTTTATAAGGTTAAAACCTGCTTAGGTAATGGGACTCTTGCCCATAGCCAGCAAGTCATGATACCCAAAAGGTTAAATTGCCAGTTACTATCAAGGTTGCATCACTTGCCTAAAAACCAATTAATCCCTTAGTCAATCGCAATAAAATACAGTCAACTTCTACAAGGCCCGTTAATTATTAATATGAAAATTGACAACTTAATTGCTTTTCATTGTTGAGGACAATCCTTAACAAAACATTATTGATCTAGCGGATAAAACCCAGCGAATTGATAAATATCCATTTGGGATAATTTTCTGAACATTAGTCATAATATATAAATATGATAACACCCATATCCACTAGAATGATGAATTCCTAGTGGACAAGCTGACTTGTAGTCTTGGTTGAGAGGGATAATTTGGTCATATTTAAAATCTTAACACCCACAAACCCACCTCAATTCAATAATTTGGGCACTCATGTTACAATTAAGGTTTATAAAATTCTCATACTTGCCATAATAGATACCAGTTCTCCAGTAAACAAAACCTTGTTTAAATTAATGTTAAATTTAAAAATGTACCCTAACTTCCCCATTACATTAGATATGGCATTGAGGACCTCAACGTACCAACTACATAGGAGCCTATTCTGCACTCCCCTCATGTTCAGGATGATTATGTTAAGACTCAGCCATAGATCTGGACAGCCATAGATATGATTTATTGATGAGCACCCAATTTATCCGAGAATATGATGCCATCTTAAATTATATGGATGGACTATATTTTCTCAGTACCTGCATACCCTTGGTGTTTAAGACACCCAAGGATAATAAAAAGCACTTAAAGGCTCAAACTTATAGTTGGAAATTGAAAACTGGATTGATCGGCTCAACTATCACGTTTGAGGTTTCACATGTGAAACTACCTCCTCATGCAGTGGAAGGGATGGCCGGGATGCCTGTATATTTGCCAAAGTCCAATATAATTCCTCCAGGGTCACAGATTATTGTGGACACCCAGATTCATGTAAATATACCACCTGTGAGCCTTCTGGAAATCCGCATCCCTAAATATTTAATCTCAAAGGGAGGTGCAGGAACAAGCAGCTTTCTGTTGCTGATGCTTTTTTTAGTACTAGATGGTCCTGTTGCTGGTGCTTCACGCCACTTGATTCTAAAACAGTTTGTTTAAATTAAAGATAAAACACTGATAGTAAGAAGGGTTTTTATGGTTTTTATTAGACAGGGTGGGAAAAGAAAAAGATGAACACTCTTAATATTCAACCATTCAGTAGTTAAAATTGTATCAAGGGTTGAAGGGAAATCAATGGTAAGTTTGGAGCATTTTGGTACAGTCTGAATAAGGAAAAGGCAAATTTGCCTTATTGAAGCTTAGAAAAATTTCTCCACTATGTCCAAACAATTGATGGGTAGTTAATTTTTGGCAATATGTAACCGTGGGGTAACAATATAATAAATTTCACCAATCCCCTTTAGAGAAATTTATTGTACCTTGAAGACTCCCACCACACCTATAAAAGGGGGTGGTCCCCACTTAGATGATGTCTTTAAAAAAGTCGTGACATGGGAAGAAACATCTGATGGACTCCTTAGGTTTACCTTCATGGTTGGTAAAATTTGACTTCCTGACTTGGTGCTATTTTCCTGTTTAGTATAGTGATAGTGTTACCCCAATCAACAGAGTTTCACCGAGAATCAGCCATAATCTTTTGGCTGATAAAATCATTATTATCATTTAGCTCGCTCTTCTCATTATTGTGGACTTGTAAATGTCTGACATTTCCCCCTTTCAGCCAATTTTGACCCAAAAATACTTATCTTTAAGCTGGGGGGCAAATGTCTGAAATCACCTTCTTAAGAATGTTGGTGTAAGTCTTAGGGAGTGTCCTTTGGCTCTCAATTGAGCTATCTTTCTGTTCCCAAATAAGAAAACACTGAGGAGGATAGTGGTACCCCTCAACACCCAGGGTGACCTCGCCCACATAGTTGATGAGCAATGGGTGAGAGCCCATCCGCTTTGGATCCCACCCCAATTCCCTCACTCACCTCAGCAAAACTGTTGCAGGGAATTAGTAAAATCTGTGCTAAGATTATCAAACTGAAATCGGTCAGATCTAATTCAGGTGGCAATCAGGCTGATGGCCAAAATTTGAATGGCTGTAAAAGTATGAAGAATGAGATATCAGCCAGATTGCTTGACAGTTCCAATTCAGACTGAAATCAGTAGAACAAATATCGGGTGACATTGACAAGAGTTTGAAGCCCTCTGATAGTAATTTGGGCGTTGCGCCTGATGAGCTACTATCAACCAAACAAATGGTTAAATGACTGAGCATGGGTGGGTTGGCTGTCTCAAACCCGTTCCCAACCAAATGGTCCCATCCCTATATGGGATGGCCTTGGGGGATTCCCGTCGCTCATCAGGCCAAATGCCATCATGCTAACCATCGGAAACATAATTGACCCCTAGTTCAAACATTTGAGGTCAAACTGACAGAGTCTTGGCCCACCGCTGAGTTTTGCAATGTCAGTTTCCAAAGAATAAACCCCCACTACCATCCAATTCACTGGTTAGGCCAAATTTGTGGATCCTGCCCACGTCATTGTCACTACCCAACTGAACACTATTTATTCAGTTGCATGGCACTGAGAAAATTGTTGGTCAATTTTCTTACTTTATTTCCAAAATAAAAAATTTATTAAAACCCCAAATTTTTATCTCCTTCCTTTCAACCAAATTCCATATGGCGTTCACCTGATGGTCTGCCGCTCCACACTCTGGGTGGGCCTTACCAATTCTCTTGGTTACCATGATTCCCTCTATCACCAATTGGGCTCAACAAGTCAAAATTTTTGTTTCTACAACCCGGTTCTCATGCCCTTCTGTCAGCAATATACAGGGATTTTATGGCCCTATGTTCGCCAACTACAAGAGAAAATTCGCCTCTCTTCTACCCCCAATGAAATGGTTTTAACAACCAAGAATCTCGCAGAAACTATCCCAGTAGTTTCCACCCCTGTTACCATAACCCCTGGGTCTGAAGTTTATTCAGTGTGGTTTGCCGTTGGGATATTCCTAACCCTGACATTCCACCACCATTTTGTGGTATCCTAATTCCCAGCTCCATATCAATTCATACGGTTGGCAATGCCTCCAGCATTCTGGCTTGCTTTCTGGATGCTTACGTATCCTGACTGGCAGGTTGGTCTAAACTTTTTCTGCCATTTCTATGATATAATCGACCAACAATTACTTCCAGCCATTTCTGCCTTGGTTTTCGAATTGGGTGCTGCAGTGGTTACCCTCTGCCAGATGAACATGAAATCAGTTTTGTGTTGTTTGTTTGGTCACTTTCTGACTTTGGGAGAAGCATCCGCTTTATTTTGGGTAACTTTCTTCAAGCCACCCAAGAAATGCAGACTGCATCTTCTCATACTTTCTCCGACCAAGGAAAAGGATCAAGTATCCCCTCCCAAGAGATTGCAATCAGGTTCTTGATGCTCTCGCCGAAGTACAAATGAGGACATCAATTGCACTCAGTAATGCTTCAGCAATAACTCATGCCCAACAAAGTCTTGCGTTGTTGGACGCTGTAGATGGAGATGCCCACCGTTGGGTGAGAAGTCTTTTACGTTCATCCTCACAAAAAGAAGATCCCATTCCCCTGCTGGCTGCTGTATCAGCTTCCCTAAAACCCCATGTGTACCAATCAAATCAATTACTCAGACTACTCCTAAACATGGCTGAAGCCCCTAGTTTGGCTTCCCTGATTTCCACCTTTTGTGAGCTGGCTTCCGCGTCAGACCTATCTATCGACATGCTTCATGAGGTCTTTAGAGCAAGTTTATATTCAGTTTCCGCTCACCACGTGACCTGGTCTACCATTCAGAAATCAGTGGATCAGATATGTGCCACTGCAACTACTATTAAAGCGTTACCTCGCCACGTTTCCCCGTATCAGAAGGGAAACATTATGATAGGATTTCCTAACAAAGATGTAGATGATGCGCCTGACGTTAAAGTAGCTGTTGGAGTGGATACCAACCCCCCACAACCCCTGAGTCCAAATTGCCACTTCCAGAGTCAACCATGAATGACTAGTTATTCCCAGATGAAAGAAACAATTTCTTTCACACTTGTACTCCCAATTTTCGCCCCAGCTAAAAACCCTGACCCTGGGTTCAACATACCCACTATCTCTTCAGTCATTCTAAAGTTGGTCAAATCTCCAAATTAATAGTTTTTCCACTTACTTCCTTGTCCCTATGAGAATAAGTGTTAGTCCGCATCATGTATCCTTTGAAGCTCTGGTGGATACTGGAGTGGCGGGGAACTTCATGAGCGTCGAGTTGGCACAACAGTTAAAATTGGAAATGGATGTGGGCGCCTCAGTAATGGTGGCCTCTTCTGCTTACCAGTCTTCATATGTCATTTGACATCCGTTACACTTCTCAATCCACCAATATAACTTCTACAATCAGTTTTTAGCCATGCTGAACCTGGTATTCCCGGTGATCTTGGGTGTGGGATGGTGGCATCGACAACATGTGAAGATTCACTTAGAGTCTAATACATTGTCTTTTACCAATGATGATTCAGAGAGTTCCCTTTGATTGACACCCTTAAAAAATACAAGGAATCAGCTCTATCATAACCTTGGTTACCTCCGCGGGCATCCCGGCTGATTTCCCTGAAAGCTTAATGCAATACCATTAAGTCTTCAATATGGAAAAAGCAGACCATCTGCCTAAACATTCCAGGTATGATTGTGGATTTCGAACACCTGTGGAATTGGTGAACATCAACTGTCCGTTGTATCCTCATACAGCGGAGGAAGAGGCCGCACTCAATACCTGGTTGGATGATATGTTAAAAAAGGCTGGCTGTTCAAAGAAACCTCTCCCGTCGCCTCCCCTGTTGTATTTGCAAGAAAATCAGATGGATCACTCCATCCTTGTGTAGATTATGGTCATCTGAACAAAATATCAGTCACAGATCCCTACCCTTTGCCCTTAGAACAGACAATCAGTCAGGCAATTGCCAAGTCCCATGTCTTTTTGAAACTGGATCTAGTGAACGCTTTCAATCAGATTCAAGTAATGGAAGGAAAAGAATGGCTGACCACAATCTGAACAAGGCGAGTCATTTTTCAATTTTGCGTAATGCCCTTTGGGCTGAAAAATGATCCCGCTACATTTCAACAAATGATTGACAATGCGATAGGGGATCTCCGGTTCTCCTGTGCCATTGCTTATATCAATAATATCCTAGTTCATTCCCCAACTCCCAAACAACATGCTATCGACTTAGAAGCAGTGGTGGCTGCTTTGCATAAAGCAGGCCTGTTCCTCAAAGCTTCCAAGTGTGTTTTTTACAAGGAAGAGGTTACATTTCTCAGAAACTTGGTACTTAAAGAAGGTGTCGCCATCCCCCCAACAAATTAGATGCAATTCAAGAATGGCCAGCCCCAACTACACAGAAGCAACTTTGAAGTTTCTTGGGTACTATCATTTTCTCAAAGAACTTTTCCACCGCACTTTCCCAATTGGCCGCCCTACTCCATCCCCTCACAGGGAAAAACATACCATTTTGTTGGACCCCCAAATGCCAGCAGGCGTTTAAATCGATTAAGGAAGTATTTGTGTCTCCTCCCATTTTAAACACGCTGATCCCACCAAACCATATATCATTGCATGTGATGCTTTGTCAGTAGCTTTGGGCGCAGTACTGCTTCAGGACCATGATGGTCTTGAACATCCTGTCACTTATTTCTCCCAAAAATTCACCGCTATGGAGCAGTCTTGGGATATTTATGACAAGGAACTGGCTGCTGTTGCATGGGCTTTAACTCACTGGCACTACCTGTTGCAGGGTGCTCATCATGAGTTAACGGTTCGCACAGATCACCAAGCTCTCTTGTATTTTTGCAAACCCCGAAAATTGGCACACTGGTAAGCCTGAACCTATCAGGACCTGTACAGTTTTAACTTCAAATATGAATTCATTAAAGGTGCGCTAAATGTCCTTCCCAATTTCCTAAGCCATAGTCCCACTCACTGTCCCTCGGAAACTGAGGTAGAGGAACTTGTTACCATGATTCCTGCCACTCAAAACCTGTCAATTGCTCCCTCTGATGTTTCCTCCACCACTTTGTCACCCAACGACCCATTATTGGCCCAGGTGTTAGCTGGTCAAACAGCCTGCCCTGAGGGTGTGGAGTTGATTGAACACTTGACTCACTCGAATCCCAAACACTCCCTATATTCTCTAGAAGAAGGTCTCATTTACTTTCGTTCTCATGTTTGGGTTCCCCCATCCTTCCGCCTGCCCATATTCTGCGCACACCATGATCCCCCCATGGTTAGACACCCCAGTAACAAGAAATGCATCGACTTGAACAAGCGAACCTAAAATTGGGCTGGACTGACCAAAGAGGTCCCAGCTTGAATCACTGATTGTGTTATTTGTGCTAGGGCCAAGTTAGACCATTCCGGAAAGAATGGTCTTCTGCACCTGCTACAACAGGCGGAAGGTCCATAGACCTCAGTATCTGTAGATTTTATTGTCGACCTCTCCTGTTATAATGGTTTCACAGAGGTAGTGGTAGTGATAAATCGCTTTACCAAATTTTCCATGTTTATTCCTTGTACTTCTGTGATTACATCAGAAGAAACGGCGCGTCTATTCGTTTGACATGTGTTTTCAATGTTCGGTCTTCCCCAGGAAATTGTTAGCTACAGGGGTACTCAGTTTAAAGCCCAGTTTTGGAGTGAACTCTTATCAATCCTTAAGATAACCCCCTGTCAATCCATGGCATATAACCCCAGTCTGATGGCCAGACTGAGTGGGTTAACCAAGTTCTTGAACAGTACCTGCGTTGCTATTCCACAGCAGCGCAGGATACCTGGGCTGATAACTTGCCTCTTGCCCAATTCGCATACAATAATGGGACTCATGCTTCCACAGGTTTTTCCCCAGATGAGGCAATGTTGGGTTATAACCCATTGTTCTCAGTCGGATCATGTTTACAACCAGAAGTGCAAACTTCCGCGGATCATGCTGCCCGTATCTGATTAACCCAAGCTTTAGTGCAGGAACACCTCACTAAAGCCATCGTTGACCATAAACAATTCACGGACTGCAAGCGTCTTCTAGGTCATGACTTTATGGCGGGCTCTTACATTATGCTCGATACTCGCCATTTGCAGATCCAAACCCCTTCCCACAAATTCGCCAGAAAGCGTTCAGGCCCTCACTTAGTGGAGCAGGTATTGGGTAATGGAGCGTTCTGGTTGAAGCTTCCCGCGCATTGGAAGCAACACCCAGTTTTCCATGTATCCCAGCTGTCACCCTTTAAGGGTGTAATTCCCATGGACCCAGAACCAATTGTCATCAATAACGAGGAGAAAGCTGAAGTGGAGGCCATCCTGGCATCTCAGAAGTCACGACGATCAGTCCAATATCTTGTGGCCTGGAAAGGATATCCATCTTACAAAAACAGTTGGGTCAAGGCGCACGATTGCACGAATTGTATGGACCTGGTTGACGTTTTCCACACATCCCACCCTGAGGCTCCCCGCCCGCTTCAGAAGGCTGCGATGATTATGGCTATCAAGTTACCCAAAGTGCATAAGAATATGGCTCTGGTGAAGTTTCCCGGTGGGGGGCTGTCCCTTTGGGAAAAGGAAAGGGTAATGTAAGTCTTGGGGAGTGTCCTTTGGCTCTTGATCGAGCTATCTTTCCATTCCTGAATAAGAAAACACTGAAGAGGATGGCGGTACCCCTCATCACCCAGGGTGACCTCGCCTACATAGTCGATGAGTGATGGGTGATAGCCCATCCGCTTTGGATCTCACCCCCAATTCCTCACTCAACTCAGCAGAGCTGTTGCAGGAAATTAGTGAAATCTGTGCCGAGATTATCAAACTGAAATTGGTCAGATCTAATTTGGGTGGCAATTGGGCTGATGGCCGAAATTTGAATGGCTATAAAAGTATGAAGAATGATATATCAGCCAGATTGCTTGACAGTTCCAATTCAATCCTGAAATTTGTAGAACAAATATTGGGCGACATCAATGAGAGTTTGAAGCCCTCTGATAGTAATTCAGGCGTTGTGCCTGATGAGCTACTATCGACTGAATGAATGGTTAAATGACCAAGTGCGGGCAGGTTGGCCATCCCAAACCCGTTCCCAACCAAATGGTCCCATCCCTATATGGGATGGCCTTGGGGGATTCCCATCACTCATTGGGCCAAATGCCGTCATGATAACCGTTGGAAACGTAATTGACCCCTGGTTCAGACGTTTGAGGTTGAACCAACAGAGTCTCAGCCCGCTGCCAAATTTTACAATGTCAGTTCCAAAAGAATAAACCCCCCACTACCATCCAATTCGCCAGTTAGGCTGAATTTGTGGATCCTTCCCATGTCATTGTCACTACCCAACTGACCACTATTAAATCAGTTGCATGGCATTGAGAAGATTGTTGGTCAATTTTCTTACTTTATTTCCCAAATAGTAAAATTTATTAAAACCCCAAATTTTTATCTTCTTCCTTTTGACCACATTCCATATGGCGTTCACCTGGTGGTCCGCCGCTCCGCACTCTGGGTGGGCCTTACCAATTCTCTTGGTTACCATGATTCCCTCTATCACCAATTGGGCTCAACAAGTCCGAAATTTTTGGTTCTACAGCCTGGTTCTCATGCCCTTCCGGCAGCAATATACAGGGATTTTATGGCCCTATGTTCACCAACTACAAGAGAAAATTCGCCTCTCTTCTACCCCCAACGAAATGATTTTAACAACCAAGAATCTCGCAGAAACTATCCCAGTAGTTTCCACCCCTGTTACCAAAACCACTAGGTCTGAAGTTTATTCAGTGTGTTTTGCCGTTAGGATATTCCTAACCCTGACATTCCGCCACCATTTTGTGGTATCCTATTTCCCGGCTCCATATCAAGTCATATGGTTGGTAATGCCTCTGGCATTCTGGCTTGCTTTCTGGATGCTTACGCATCCCAACTGGCAGGTTGGTATAAACTTTTTTCCCGTTTCCATGACAGTTGGGGGAGAATAGGGCTGTAGGAAGAGCCATGTACCAAATTGATGGTAATCTCTGTAGCCAAGAACTTTATAGAGTACTCCTTTCCTCTCTAGTAAATGAAGGTGAAAGGACTTTCCCAAATTTATCTAGGCTTGCCGCTTCTAGGAGTGATGCAGTTATGGTAGTATAATACCATGTCAGACACTTGGGATGTAGGTATGGGGTTTAGTGCTCATTGGCAGCCTGGCCTTCTTTTGTCATGGTTTTTGCTAGATGGTCATAGCCTCAGGTTGGAGCTGGATGATTCACTGAGCCAATCTTCTCATGGCTTTCTTGGGATTCTCAGCTCTATAGGAGAAGACATATTTAGCTAATAGAGCAGGTATTCGTGGTTCCCACCCATATAAGACACAGAAAGGGGACTTTTAAAGATCAGTGATAACTAATCTGGTAGGCCATAAGAACACTGGGTAGGAATTGATCCCAGTGATGTGGATCAGAAGAGGCAATTTTTCATAAAATGGAGACCAAGATCCATTTGCTCTCTCCACAGTCCTAATTGGTAGAGGTACATATGGAGCCGATAAGAGTTGTTGGGATATCATAGAAGTAGTTAGGATTTTGACTATTCTAGAGTTAAAGCTCTTACCATTGTCGCAGAGTAGTACCTGGGGGAAAGCCATGTCAAGAGAATATGTTTTGATGTAAAAATGTGGCTGTGGTCTTGGCCTTCTGAGCAGGAAGAGCCACATCTTCAACCCACTTTTTGAATTGGCAAATGGCTACGAGGATATATCTGTTTTCACCAGTAGTCTGAGGTAGAGGACCTACTACATCCAGACTGATGGTGTGGAACGGTTGTTGAGGGGAGTTTCTTGATATTGGTATCTAGTCCTAAAAGTGGATTGCTTCTTACACGTGAGGCAGGCATCCAAGACTTTAACAATAGTTTTCATAATTTCTTCCCAAAAGTATCAATCCTTAATCCACTCATAAGTTTTCTTGCCCCTCCATTATCTAGGGTGTAGTGAGCTTCTAGGATAGCAGGTACACGTTCCAAGGGGTGAAGGTAAGCCAGCCATTTTTCCCCCACCTGCTTATAAAACTTCCCATTATCCACTTTAGTATTGCAGGAGTGCTGGGCTAACATTTTCTGGAAAGGCTCATCCTCATCCCTCCATTCATTTGGGGTCATTAAGAGGTTATGTAACCTCTCCGCCTTACTATTATCCAAGTGAAGGACTGGCAGCTGAGTCAACCCATCAACATTCATGTGACAGGTTCCAGCATGGTGTTCAATCTTCATGTCATAATTCTGGAGCTTTAGAGCCCAGTGAGTTAATTGGCTAGTAGAATCCTTCATATTCTGTTAACACTTCAACAAAGCATGGTCCGTAACCACAGTGAAGGTGGTCCCATATATAAAAGGGCAGTAGTACTTTACAGCTAATAATTTGGCAAGGTACTCCTTCTCTGTAACGCTGTAGTTGCGTTACGCCTTTAAAATATCTTACTGAAATAGGATATGGGATGATCTATATCGTTTTCAACCAGTTGGGCTAAGATAGTCCCAATGGAGTGGTCAGAGGCGTCAGTAAATAAGAAAAACTGTTTATTATAATCAGGATGCCTCAGGATAGGACGTTGTTGTAATAGTTGCTATAACATCTCAAAAGCGGCCTCTTATTTAGGACCCCAATGAAAAGGGGTATTCTTGGTTGATAGGCGGTCAAGAGACTCGCTGAGTTGAGCGAACTTAGGGATGAATTAAGTAATACTCATTATCCCTAGAAGTACCTGAATATCTCGTAGATTTTTAGGGGAGGCATTTTTGAGATTGCTTTGATCATAACCTGTATTGATTGGATTCCTTTTTGGAAAATAGAGTGGCCAAGAAAAACCAAAATTCTTTTGGAAGAAGGTACACTTTGAGGGCTTCAACTTTATATTAGACTTACGCCACCATTGAAACACTTCCTTAAATGATCAAGATGTCCATTGAAGGTTTTTATGAACACCGTGATATCATCAAGATAAACTGTGACACAAGTTAACTTGAGGTCCTGCAACATGTGATCCATAGCACGCCGGAAAGTTGCAGGTGCCTTGCACAACCCTTGAGGTAATCAGGTAGGTTGAAAGAGACCCTCACTACAAATAAGAGTGCATTTCTACTGATCCTGAGGATAAAGTTCCATTTGCCTTTAGCCGTTAGCCAAGTCCATTGCAGAAAAGAAACAAAATCTGGAGAGTTGTGCTAGAGCATCATCAAAGAGGGGAATAGGATAGCTATCCTTTTTTGAGGTTATTTAATTTGAGGTAGTCCATGACTATCCAATGACCTCCATTTTTCCTTTTAATTAGCAAAAAGGAAAGACAAAGGGCTTTTTGAAGGAACTAGTAACCACGTGTCTACTAACTGCTACACCATCCTCATTTGTGGTTTCTCCACCTTTGACTTGCAATAAGGTTTGGACCTAATAGGATGGGTGTCAGGCCACCAGGGGGAATCATTGGTAGCGTTTATCTGAAGGGGGTGCCTCAAAGTTCACTTTCATGGGTAACCTTATGACTTGTTTACTCCTAAATAAAAACTTTACAATCAAGAATTTTATTAGTAATAGGCATAAAAAAGTATTTTATTTAGAATAATTAAGAAATATTTATAATGCTTGGAAATGAAAGAAAATAAAGAGGGATTTTAAGGTAGTGTCATGGGACCTGTAGGAAAGTCCCAATACTGGGATAGGTGGTAATAGCTCAAGGTGAGTAAAAAATTAAGATTATTAGATAATAACTTGGGGATGTAAATATTTCCCAAATTCGGAGTATATCAAGTAAAGCCCTGAATTCAAAATACTAGCTGATAGCATAGAGTCAAACCCCATTCTCAAACTTATTAGGCCATTTGGGAGTTGGGCCCTTCATATGAATGTATTAACCTTCTCCCTAAACAAGGCTTTCACCCATTTAAGGGAGAATCCTGAGAACGCCTTTCCTAAGCCTTGTCCTAGGGGAGTAAGTTGTGGCCTGAGGTTTAAGGTAGATGGAGGACTCAAGTTTGTGGGTGTATGGAGCCTCGTGATTGATGCAGACCAGGTTGGTGATGCCAGTGATGTGGAACAAGGTCACCTCATTATCATCAATGGTAAGGCCATAGACAATGAAGGCGCCACGGATAGGGGAAATGCTGGGATCTTGACAGTAGAATTTGTTGCCCCAAAAGTTGAGTGCGGATTACTCTTAGCAGTAAGCCTCCTTGGCAAGTACTTGGATCTTTTTTGATAAAAGTGGTTTTAAGCCCCCACGCGAGTTCTCCATGAGCTTGTAGCTGTTCCATCTCCTTGTTGAGGTGCTTGTATTAAGCTTTGATCCAGGCCATGATTTGTGCGCACACCTTCTTTGTCTACCAAGAGCATTAATTGATGTCAAGGAGCGGAGATGGGAAGCTCTCCTTGTCTTCATGGGCAGTGGTGTCATGGTAAGTCTTGGCGTGATCCACAGGGCCTTTGATCTTCTCCCTGGTGCAATAGGACTCAGTATCAGTTAAGTTATCAAAAGTGAGGTTAGGGCAGTCAGCCACCTTGTTGTTATAGGAGCATCTGCCTTTGACCTTGATGAGGATGGGCAGGTTTGTGGGGTTCTTTCCATCCCACTTTGAGGATTGTGCCCATAGTTGCAGTTGATTGCTGGTGGGGATGACCGCCAGCTGGATGATGGCAGAAAACTCTGGGAGCACTATGTAGGTGTTTTCATGATGGTTGAAGCGGAGATTTCTGGTGAGGGCAATCTTGGAACTGGTGACAAAGGCGTGGATGGAAGGGTTGCCATCATTGCGCCCATGGAAATTGAAGTTGTACAAGGTTATGGAATTCTTTTTCACCTTCTTGACATCCTGGAAGTCCCACTGTCCGATGCAGTGCCCATATACTTTAGCAAGGATGATGCCATCCACCTAAGTGAAGGTCTGAATTTTGCCATAACTCTTAATCATCACATGGACTTGCTCATACAGGCTGCTTGTTTGGGGATCGCGATTTTTGGTCTCAAAGACGTTCTCAGGTGTAACACGCTTGTGACTGGCATGCGTTGACTCTTCCTTGACATGGTTGGCATTAGTACTGGAGGTAACCTCAGCTGGCTCCTTGAGCTTCACTTTGTCAGGACCCTTGTTTTTGTCAGGTTCAGCGCTATGTCAAGCTGAGAGCTGAACCAGGTAATATTGATACTTTATTCTATTAATATCTGGACTTATCTCCAGAGGGGAGTTGTTGAAATTGACTTGCATTAGACTTGCGGAGGGGAGTCATTGAGCTTGTCACTGCTTTCACAAAGGTAAGTCCCAAATATTTTGTCAAGAACTTTTGGCGCATTGTTGCACCAAAAGTTCTTGGCTTTCATATAATTCTTGAGGTTTGTTTCCTTCATCAAATTTGGAAGCTAGTTCTTGACTTGTTGGCACAACTTGATTAGTCCAATTGCTCAGATGATGCTCATCCAAATTTGTGTTTGGCACTTTTAACTTCAAATAGCCAAAATTAATTTGTTTTTTTTTTCACTAAATCAGACTGGAAAATGAACTCATTGCATAAAATTGGTTTTGGTCACCAAAATAAATGTTATACTTTGAGTACACATCATCAATCTCTATTTTTTTAGGTGGGCATAATTCTTTGACATCCACTTTCAAAACCTTATTTAGCCTTGAGCAGCCTAACCTTGTTCCCACATCAATTAAACCATTTTATGGGCTCCTATAAAAAATGTTAGGAAAATAGGTGTGATCTGTGAATTTTTATTGGAGAGAGAATTTGATAAGGTTAAATTCTTTTAGAATAACTTGAAGAATAGATTCGATTTGATTGCTGAAGACAGTAAGGCAGATCTAAAATACATCCAAGTTCATCATCATTATTAAAATCCTCATGATATAAGTCAAAACCCTTTAAGAATCTGATACAAGCTCGATTCTCTTCATCTGATCCTCTGAATAAATTTAAATTTTTAAATTTTTAAATTTATTGTGGGGAAGGCCGACCATGGGACAGACACTTCCGAATATGACTCAGATGAGACAAAACTTAGTACCAGCGGAGGCACCATAGAGAAGCGATGCTATCTCTTGTTGCCAGCGGGAACGCCACTTATGGGAAGGGGAGGGAACGTGTGTAGGGGGCGTAGCCACTATTGAGCACGTGTGGAGGAAGGGGTCTGATTTGATGAACCAGACTGGGAACCAGGAGGAGACCAGCTGTCGGTGACGTGGTTGGAGATATCCAAACATCCACGCTTGAAAGTGATCCACCAAATGAGACTGGAATCTGTGGACAGCTTCAGGGAGGGTGGGGATGGATCCGGCGATGGCATCCAAGACAATCGTGTGGATAGTCCACATGGCGATTGCAACCACCAGAGCATGAAGGGAGGGTGGGAGGGGGAGGCCATTGATGAAGCAAACATATCTCTTGACAGACTGAAGGGATGTGTTTGATCCTGGCCTAGCAGACGTTGGACTTCGCGCCATATTACTTTAGAGGTGGGGCACTTCTCCAGGCGGTGAAACAGCGTTCCATACTGGCCACACACGACACAGGATGAGTGTAAAGCATTAGAACGCTCAGCTGTACGATACACCCGCCTCAGGCAGCGCCACACATGGGAGCGGACTTGAGGCTGCAACAGAGGATAGTGTACGTATTTCCAGATAGTATTTTGGGTCTCAGTGGAATAAGGGATGTCCATCATGTCCAGGTAGTCCACCCTGGATAGGACTTGGGGTCGAATGGGGATCACGCCATCATGGATGTGTAACCTCTGTACCTCTTGTGTGAACTGAGGAGAGGGGCGGCCTCTTCGGGTTGTATGTCCACTAATACAAAAGACTCCACTCTGCGCTTCGCATGGAGAGTAGGATTCGTTTGTAGTGGGTTTTGGTCCCGTGAGGACCTGTGGCTGATGTGTGTGATGCGAGGTATTTCATCAGGGAGTGGGGGTTTGATGGATTGTTGAGGCCCAAGGCTCGGGAGAAGTTGGAGCGGGCCGCGCAGGACCAGTGTTGGGATGGGAGTGTAGGAGCAGTGACGGCCACAATCCAGGTGCCCAGGATCTTGGCGGCATGGGCTTTGAAGTCAAGTAGGCCCATGCCACCATGATGATGAGGGCCAAACATGACCTCTAGCCGTACTGGTGGAGGGTGGCCTGACCAAAGCCAACCTTGTAGCAAAGCATACAGGGATTTGAAGAAGCTTGGGGAGAAGGGGATGGCGTGGGCTCCAAACCAGACTTTGGATAGGAGCATAGAGTTGGCAAGAACAACCCTGCCAGTGAGGGTAGTAGGGTGGGCTCTGAGAGAGGCGATTCGCTTCGTCACGTTGTCCAGTATATGGCACTCCATTACTGCTGACGCGTATCCACCTGCTTCCAACCACACGCCCAGATGGCGTACCGGTCCTATGGTAGGTCGTGGCACAAAGGGGAGCACCAGTGGAGCGGTGTATTTTGAGTTAGTAAGGCGTGGACGTGGGCGAGCAGATGGGCCAGGTTGGGAACTACTTGCTGGGGCCCAGCAGTTCTGAAACTGACCAAGGAGGATGATTTCGGTTTTGGAGGCGTTCAGTGCCGCGTTGCTTACCCGGGAATATTCCTGGATGAGGGCTTCAAGCGCGCGTGCATCTTTGTTATTAGACACCCCCACCACGCAATCATCTGCAAATGCCATCATCTTGACAGGGGTTTGGCCTGGCACATGGACCCCAGTGAGTTGGGCATTCACATTTCGCAGTAGTGGGTCAAGGCTGAAGTTGTATAAGAGTGGGCTGAGGGGGTCCCCTTGTCGCAGGCCCCTTTGAGGATGGACTACTTCCGTTAGGAAACCTGGGCCGCGCACTGCCATTGTTGCAGATTCCATGAGAGCAGCATCACCCAGTTAATGAAGCTGGGAGGTAGGTGGAATTGTTGGAGGCAGGCCTTAAGGTATTCCCAGTTTACTCTATCATAGGCCTTTTGTTGGTCCAAGAATACAAGTGCCCCTGAGGCTGTGGACTGACACACAATAGCCACAGAGTGCACGTTATCCCAAATCAACCTTCTGGAGATGAAACCGAATTGTTCTGGAGAGATGGTGGCAGATGCTACAGTCCCTAAACGGTTAGCCATGATTTTTGTTAAAATTTTGGTGTCTGTGTTTGTTAGAGAAATGGGGCGCCAGTTGGCTAAGTCAAGCCTTTCCCCTTTCTTGAAGAGTGTGACCGTAAAGGCCTCATGTCCTCCTGGTAGGAGGCGCGTTTCCAACAGGCTTTGGTTGAGTGAGGCTAGCAGCAATGGGGATATATATTCAAAATATTTTTTGTAGAACTCATATGGAATGCCATCTGGGCCTGGGCATTTTTGGTTTGGCGCCCCGCGAATGGTAGTCCATAATTCATTTGGAGTAATTAAATTCATTATTTCTGGGTATTGGAAAACGGTGCAGATATGAGCTCTGTCAAGAAATTCTGCCATTTCAGCTGGCTGAATTGGTTCAGCTCAGTATAACTCTGAGTAATAGATTTGCATTTCAATTGCCACTTTGGCAGTGTGTCCACAATAGAATTATCCGATCTTCGCACCTGTGTGCAGGCCACGCTCTGGCGTGGTGCAAAAAATTTTTGAAGAAGTATGCGGTGCACTTGTCACCTTTAGTGATGCGTGTGGCCCTGTATTGGACACAAACCCGATGTTTGTGTTGCATTTCAAGTGCGTTGAGGTGGGCAGCTGCCTCCGCCCACTTCTGGCCCCATGCAGGGCTATATCCTGAGGCTGGAATGTTGGACTCCAAGTGGGCCAATTCTGCCAGCGTACGCGATATAACCACCGATGTGGCTCATGAGCATCTGGATGAGAGATGGCGATAGTGGCGGATAGTGTCTTCTTTGAAAGTTGCCCATGTGGAAATGGGGTCCGCGCAAAACGGTGCAACAAATGATTTTGCCAAAGTTGCCTCTTCCACCCATGTGGAAAATCCTGGCGACGCAAGCTCTGGGGGGCAGATTTTGCACCAATGTGGGGCCTTTGCAACTGTGACGGGTAAGTGGTATGTTACTGAGACCAGTCGGTGGTCAGAGAATTCCATTTTCGTTGTTTTGAAGTGGGAGATGTGGGGTTGGAATTTCACCAGCGCTAGAATAAGGTCGATGTGGGTCATGGACCTTAATTGGCCGTTGTGGACGTGGGGACGCATCATGTTTTCAAGCAGTGGGGCATGTCGCGGCAGCACATCCATTAACCCAAGGGTGGCTTTTAGAACGCGTAGTTCTACGTGACCCTGTGGGGCGTGGGGTGAGGGCGGCCACCAGTCCGTTGGTGATGTTAGCCAACAGTTCATGTCACCAATTAGGAAAGAATCGGGGGGTATCGGGAGGGATTTGACTGACGATAAAAATTCCTGACGCTCTTGTGCACCGTTTGGGGCGTAAATGTTGACAATTGTGTGTGCAACATTGGCCCATGAGAAGGTGACAATGAGCACTCAGTCATTTAGGAATGTTTCTGAAGATGTAAATTTGAAAAAATTGTTTTTCCAAATTAGCACCTCACAGTGCTTTGACCAAAAGGATAGGGATGGTAAGAGCATTGTTTTCCAAGCTTCCTTGGAACCTCGTGGACAGTGGGTTTCCTGGATGGCCAGGATATCTTGGGTAAATTTTTTTGTAAAAAACTCAGTTTCCTAGCCCGGGATGGGGAGGCCTTGAGTCCGGCGATATTCAGCGTCCCTAGAGTGAAGGTTTCCCCCATTGCACCTTAGGTGTGAGGGGGTGGGCCCACTGGCCCACCAGCCTCTTCCAGGTCCCCACAGGCTTTCACAGCAGCGCGGGTATTAGCAGCAACACTATCGGGGTATTTGTTAATTTTTGTGGAAAGAGTCGCGTTGGCTTTGGCCTTTGCTTTTTGTTTTCCTGACGTCGGACGAATTTTTTGCAGTGCAGATAAGTTCGGTGCACCATCAAGTGGGGCAAAAAAATTTTTTCAGTTGGGGTAGGTCCCAAGTCGGTTTCAATCGGGGCTTGGGTGCAGCGATTGGGTGAGATTGAATCTCCCATTGGATCCTCAAATTGAGTGGCCCATTTGGCATGGGCCTCCCAATCTGATTGGGTGATGGATTCCCAAGTTGCTTCCGCTGTGAAGGTCTCCATGTCCTCCTGGCGTTGTGAGTGTGGGATGGTGGTGGTGATCTTGGCCACTTCCTTGGCCGCGGTCCTACAGGCCTGCTTGGCCTTCTTCCGCTCCTGCGGGGAGATGGGCTTTACCAATAGGTATCAGCCTTGTGCTCCCCACGGGAAAGCCTCCTTGGTGCTTGCGGTTGGTTTGTAGTGCGCCTCTCCACTGGCCATGGCCGCCAAGGGGTGCTCTTGGAATATAACGCCCTCTTTGATGGGGCACGCGTGTGCCTTATGGCTAAACGCATCACAGTGGGTGCAAATGGGGGTGCGCTGTCCACGGTTACCTGGAATGGGTGGGTGGTGTGCCCTGCAATGTCAATAAAGGTGGAGTGCGGGATCTGGGTTAGGTCCTTCGCAATCTCCTCAGTTGGGGTCAGAACTGCGATGGCTTTGCCAGTGCACAGGTGTGGCATCAGCATGAAACGTTGCATTTTGAAAGATTGTATTTCGCCATATATGGCGAGACCATCTTTCAGGTGTTGCTCCAAAATGTCACGTTTTACCATAGTAGGCAAAAAGTCAAACGTGAAAGAAATTTGGTTTGATTTTGTCCATCTGGTGCGTTTAGTTTTGACGACCCATTGCCCTTTGGGGAGGTCGACCACTATGTGCACCGCTGCAGCCTCGTCTGCTGCTATTTTGCTTTCAAAACCTAGGTCCAGCCAACCGCGCGACATGGAGTGAGGTGCAACATACACCACGGTCGGGAAAATTTTGTGTACATCTTCACAAAATTTTTCCCATAGGGCCATTTTTTGGATGTCCAGATACACACTGACTCCGAATTCCACTGATGAAAGTGGCTGGGAATGTGGCGTGTTGATGTACTGGTTGCATCATGCTTGCCACGTGAGTATCTCTGGGGAAATTGTGACCGCCGGTTTTTTAGATTTTTTTCTATTCTGCCAGATTCTCCGGGGAGTTTTTGAACGTTAGAGGCCGCGGGCCTTCCGCCTGCTCCTCTTGCCTTGCTTGCCCAACTGCTCCCAGACATGGGCGCAGACTAATCCCCTCTATGAGATTATCAAACTAGATTTAGTCTTAAATTGAATGGGTTGCAAAAGTGTTTGCAACAAGAAAGAAAAGTTTCCTCTGAATAAATTATTGATTAATTTTCCTCTTTAGCCCAATCTCTATTTACTCTTTTAAATTCAAGTTTAGAGTTTTGAAGGCTTTGAACTTCTTTTTTACTAGACTATTCTAATTTTCTGAAAGGTTCCTTTTTTAATTTCAATTGTAAATTTTCTTTATTTAAGGTGACCTTTCTGGCCCCTTGATCTGTTATTGGTCCAATTGGATAGAGTATCTTTGGAGCATTCCTTTAACCATATTTAAATCTAAGTCATACTCAAATTTAACTTTAGGGAGCTGAAAGGTTTAGAAAAGCTCTGTATAAAAGGCTATTGACCGTTCTCCTAGCATGTTCATCAATCAGCTTAAGTTAAGCTCGGTTGAAGCCTATAAAACTGTAGGAGATCAGCTTTCCCTTAGTTTCCTTTTTAAGGGTATAGGTAAGCTCAGTAAGCAAGTAATTGACTGTGTTAAATAACCCTTGGTACCCGTTTACACAGTCAATCTTGAGACTGTAAATTCCTTCCATCTCATCAGATCTTAGGTTTGAGAGTTTTTAGAAGCGACATGCATCTTTTAAGTTACCTATTTTCAGAACATATCTATTCTTGATGCAACTCGGTTTTATCCTAAATAAAAACTTTACAATCAAGAATTTTATTAGTAATAGGCATAAAAAAGTATTTTATTTAGAATAATTAAGAAATATTTATAATGCTTGGAAATGAAAGAAAATAAAGAGGGATTTTAAGGTAGTGTCATGGGACCTGTAGGAAAGTCCCAATACTGGGATAGGTGGTAATAGCTTAAGGTGTGGATTAAGATCAAATAACTTGGAGATGTTAATATTTCCCAAATTCGGATTATATCAAGTAAAGCCCTGAATTCAGTATACCAGCTGATAACACAGAGTTGAACCCCATTCTCGAACTTATTAGGCCATTTGTGAGTTAGGCCCTTCATATGAATGTATTGACCTTCTCCCTAGAAAATGCTTTCACCCAATTCAGGGAGAATCCTGACAATGGGCATCACCCACATTGATGGAGTGGCTCAAGCCCTTCATGTGTACATATTCAGTATCTGACTTCGAGAATAGGTTTCTATAGTCATTTAGTAAAGTATGAACTTTTTTCAGCTCATCTGGGGGTAAATTCATCCAAGATATGGATGTTGGGCAAGGTATATAACAGGTTATCTGTGGGAAAGCCCATATCCAGCATGGAGCCAATGAAGTGTCTACATTAAATGTTCTCCACAGGGACCAATAAGCCTCAGCCATCCTCCTGGTGTTTTCTTACAACAATGTCCTTGCCTGTAAAAATTACCAGCAGGATAGTAATAGGCCTCTGGTATGCTAGGTCTAGTATCCCAGGCATTACCTGAGGCTCCAAGGAGCTAATTCCTTCAAGACTTATTATATGCAACAAGCATTGGTGTAGGATTTGGAGCGTGATTTTTGTATTAACCACTCATTTTCACCAGATACATGCAAGACTTCATCTTCAGCATAAAAATATTCCATCCATAGCATCCACTGAATTGGGCAATTTTTTTTGTGTTGCGCCCAGAGGTGGAATAATGAAAAGTCATAGTTGAAAAGGGATATTCAACCAGGCAAGAGCATTTATGCTTGCTGGGCTCTTTATTTGTTAAGACTAAAGGGACTTCATAGTTGAGTAACGAGAGGAAACCTTGCATCATGTTATTTCCCTTATACTCAATCATGAACTGGGTAACTATGAGCATATCATAGGCTTTGTTGTCCAAGGCCACTGCAGGGGCTGATAAGATAAGCTTCTCAATTCTAATTGGAAGGGAAGAGTATGCCCCAATAGCGCAGGTGTTGTTTAAGTCAGCTGTTCCAAATTCTTGATTATACTCCAAGTCAGATGCCAGCTTTATCATTTTGATGAGTTTAGTGGAGATTTCGTTAACCAGGGAGCTAGTATCAAGGATGGTCAATACCCAAGCTTTTTTAAATGACCACTTCAACCTTGACGAGTGTTCCTCCAAAGTTAGATGACAGAGCTAAGACTTTATTGATCTGGAAAGGGAGTTTAGTTTGCAAGAAATATCAGGGTATTTATCCAGGATGAATTTTATGATATGGACCCGCTGAAGAGGTCAAATAAAACCAATAAGAATTAATCGGTATTGCTGTCAGTGTCAATAACTTTTGGACACTCTAGAACTTGGCTGAGGTAATTTTCCTAAGGCATGGTGGTTTCATCTACTCCTCCAGTGTTCAAATGATCATGAACCTCCACTTCTGCAGGTGCTTCCAATATATAGTAACCAACGACATTGTAACCCCCCTCTGATTCATCCCCATGAGTATTATCAACAACTGGAAAGGTGGCAATTGAGGTAGGGGAGACGGACACATGAGAATGGGTAGCCTTATGGAGCGCAACTACTAGCCTGGTGGAAGGGGAAGGCACAGCGGCTTTGGTGAGGTTGTGCGGGAGCCTGGTATTTACTGCATCATAGGTTTAGACCTACATAAGAAAGTGAGATATGTTTTAAGTCACACTGAGGGAGCAGATTTCACAGGGAGGATAGGCACAGGTGGCTTAACCCCCAACTGTTCTACAGGTGAAAGCTCCTCAATGGTTAGAACGGAAGGTTTCACCTCAGCTTCAATTGTTGTTTCACATGAATGGAAATTGGCAACATCTAACAGAGCCTCTATTATGTCACGGATGTTTTTGAAGTGGCGCTTCACTGAGATGATATGCATGGCTAGGGATGGTTGGGAAGCTAACCCAGTTAATATGGCAGCAATAGCATCATCCAGGGTAAACATGTTAGACGTAGATAACCTTTTCGCAGTGAGATAAAATTGCTCAGCAAAGGCAGTGGTCAGTTTGCCCTCATATATGCTAAGGCGCATAAAGGCCACCTTTTCCCTGTGTAGACTCTGCTTTGATCTGAATTCATCCAAAAGAGCCTCCTTCACCTCTGTCCAGGTGTTCAGAGTGTCTATATAAGGGACTATAATCTCTTTTTCCAAGCGACTTAAGCAATGAAGGATGTGCTGACCTTTTCTTATCAGTTGTGCCATGCATGGCAGCTTCATAAACATACAAAAAGGAAGTTATTCTCCATTCACCGGAATGTACTTATATTCAAAAAGGGGTTTTTTAATGGCCGCTATTAAAGCTCTTTGAGACGGGATAAAGCGCTTGCTAGTTTTCAAGGCAACTAGTCTTAATTTATTTTGAAGGTTAAAGTTTGGAGGGTTACTTACTTTGAAAGCCTCCATTTAGGAGTTTGTTTATTTTTGGTGTACAGGTTTGAACCCCTGTAGTGAGCACCCCTTATCAAGAATCCAGCTGATTTCTGCTCTCTGGTGCTTCAAGCTGCTGGATTCCACAATTGTTTGTTTAAATTAAAGATAAAACACTATAAAAACCTGGGTTTTTATGCTTTATTTGTTAGGCAGTTAATATAAAAAAAACGACCCTTCTCAATATCTAACCATTCAGTATTTAAAATTATATCAAGGGTCAAAGGGAAATAAATGGTAAGTTCAGAAAAGCTCAGTACACTATGGATAAGGAAATATGCAAATTTGCCTATTGAAGCTCGGAAAGCTCACTTCACTAGACCATCTAGTACTAAAAAAAGCTCACTTCACTATTTCTAGTACTAAAAAAAGCTCACTTCACTATGGCTGAACAACAGATGGGGAGTTAATTTTTGGCAATATGTACCCAAGGGTTAACGATTTAATATATTCAGCCAATCCCCTTTAAAGAAATTTATTGCACCTTGAGGACCCACACCAAGACTATAAAAGGGATTGGTCCCCACTTTGGTGCTGGCTTTGAACTAATTGTGATATGGGGAGAAACCTTTAATGGACTCCTCAGTTTTACCCGCATGGTTGGGGATATTTGAAATTCCCAAATTGGTGCTATTTGCTCAGTTAGTATTCATGATAGTGTTACCCCAATTTGTGAGGTTCCACCAAGAATTGGCTGGGGTCTTTTGGCTGATAAGATTGTTATTATCTTTTATATCGCTCTTCTCATTATTGCAGACTTTTGTAAATGTCTGAAATTTCCCACTTTTGGTAGATTTTGACCCAAAACATTCTTATCTTGAAGCCAGAAGGCAAATGTCTGACAGGAGGCCTTGAACTTCTTGGGTATTCTTGACACCGCATACAATGGCCTCATTTTGTATTGATGGCTAACCTGACTCCAAAGGTCTGTACCATCAGCCCAAGTACTCCAATTACACAATCTACACTTAGTATCAGTCATTGGCTCAAGCTATGCCTGGGGGCTAGAAGCCTCCTTGAATTTAGTTTAGAAGAACCTCCCACTGTAGAGCTAGTCACCACCTCCATAGGGGAAGACTTTATCCCAGAATAAAGGAGGATGGTTAATAGGATCTTGGAGGTACATTCTGACTTTACTACACGTTCACATATGACTTTATTAATATGAAGAAGTTTGTGCACAATCAGAGATTAGGGACGCCTCACCAATACGCTCAACTCCTACAGAAGAAGCAAGGTTGAGGAAGCCCAGGTCACCACCAAACTCAAGGAGCTTTTAACTTTAGGACTGTTGGTACCCTCGCGAAGTTCTTGGACATCTCCACTTCTGCTTATTCAAAAATGGATGAAAGCCATTGTTTCATCAACTATTATTGTAATCTTAATGCATTAACGCAAAAGGAGAGTTACCTCCTCCTTCAAATTGATAAAAACTACAGCTCCTAGTGGAGGCCCAATATCTTTTTCTGCTATGGATTTTTCCAGTAAAGCTGGCATATTGAGTTGGCTCCTGAAGAATGATAAAAATGCACCTTTTATGCAAAAGAAGGGCTGTTTGAACTGACCCAGATGCTGCAGGGGCTATTTAATGCCCTTACCACTTTCTAAAGAGCCATGGACGAGCTACTATGTGTTTTAAAGATGTCTTGCATCTTAGTTTACCTTAGCAACATCATTGGTTTCTCCAAGACTTTCAGAAAACACCTAGATAACCTCTGCCAAGTTTTTAATCGCCTCTGAGGAGCATCCTTAAATATCATACCTGTCAAATGCTCGTTCTTTCAAACATGTATTAGGTTTTTAGGGCGTAAGGTCAGTAAACAAGGAATTCGCCCTCTATTTGATATGGTAGCCATCCTAGAAAAGATGACGCCGCCTAAAAGTCTTTGAGACTTACAAAGGTTCCTAGGTATGGTAGAATATTACAGGTAAAGATACCACAGTTCTCTGACCTGGCCAAGACATGGTATACATTCTGCACAAGCACGTTCCCTTCAAATGGAATCCAGAAAAGGACCAGGTTTTCTAACCTACTTAGGACTGCACTAACCCCTCAGACTGTGTTAATACATACACACTTTGACCAACATTTGTGTCATTTGCCAACGCCAGTGACGTGGCCATTAGGAAATATTAGCCTAAATGGATAACAAGAAAATTGACCCACGGGCTATATCAACAAACCCTTAGTGAAAGCTGAACGGAATTACAGCATCATGGAACATGAATGCTTAGCTGCATTACTCACGCTCAAGCATTTCTAAACATAATTATATGGAAATTATTTCACTAAAGTCACCAATCATGCTTCCTTAAGATGGCTATAACAGATGAAAGATCCCAATGGTCAATTAGCCAGGTGGGCCCTTCATATTTAGAGCACGACTTTTCTATAGTACATCTTGCTGGAATAGCTCATCGAAACTGTATATGGGCTATCCAGGATGCCAACCATCATAGTAATATTGCCTGAGGAAGACCATTTATATGACTTGTTTGGCCATCTGAGATGATGGGAACTGGAACCCCAGAAACAATGAAGACATTATACTCAATGGCCCAAAAACACTCAAATACAAGATGTCATATTAGATAGACAAAAATCTTTTCTCTCTCGTTGCAATCACTTTTGCAATTTATTCAATTCAATTCTGAATCTAGTTTGATAATCTCACAGAGGAGATTAGTCTGCGCCCATGTCAGGGAGCAGTTGGGAAAGTAAGGTAAGAGGCACAGGTGGTAGGCCCGCGACCTCCAACGTTCAAAAACGCCCCAGAGAAACCGGTGGATTAGATAAAAATAAAAAACTGGCGGTTACTATTTCCCCAGAAATCCTTGCTTGGCAGGCGCAATGTAACCAGTATATCAACACGCCGCACTCTCAACCACTCTCACCAGTGTAATACGGAGTCCAGGTGTTCCTGGATATCCAACAAACAGCTTTATGGGAAAATTTTGTGGGGATATGCACACTTATTTCCCAACCGCAGTGTACATCGCACCTCACTCCATGTCACATGGTTGGCTGGATCTCAGTTTCAAAAACAAGAAGGCAGCAGATTAAGCTGCTGTGGTGCGCGTTGAAATTGACCTCCCTGAAGGGCAGAGAGTCATCAAAACCAAGCGCACCAGATGGACAAAATCCAACCAAATTTTCCTCAAGCTTATCTTTTTGTTCACTACAGTCAAGTGTGCCATTCTCAAGGAACACCTGAAAGATGGTCTCACTGTATAAAGCGAAATACAATCTTTCAAGATGCAACGCTTTACGCTAATGCCACACCTGTGCACTGGCAAAGCCATTGCAGTTCTGACTCCAACCAAGGAGATCATGAAGGACCTAACCCAGATCCCACACTCCACTTATGTTAATATCGAAGGGCATACCACCCACCCTTTCCGGGTAACTGTAGACAGCGCACCCCCCATCTGCACCCACTGTGACGCGTTCAGCCATAAGGCACACACATGCCCCACCAAGGAAGGCATCACATTCCAAGAGCACCCCTCAGCAGCCATGGCCAATGGGGAGGCGCACTATGAACCAACCACGAGTACCAAAGAGGCCTTCCCATGGGGAGCACAAGGCTGCTACTTACTAGTAAAGCCTATCTCCCCCCAAGATTGAAAGAAGGCCAAACAGGCCCGCAGGGCCGCAGCCAAGGAAGCAGCCAAAGTCACCTCCGCTATCCCACACTCCCAACGCCAGGAGGACATTGAAACCTTCACAGTGGAAGCAACTTGGGAATCCCTTAACCAATCATATTGGGAAGCCCAAGCCAATTGGGCCACCCAATCTGAGGATTTGAAGGGTGACTCGATCTCACCTGACCTTTGCAACCAAGCCCTGATTGAAACCAACTTGGTTTGCAACCTACCTGAAAATTTTTTTGACCTAAATGTTGGTGCACCAAACTCATCTGCACCTTAAAAAATTTGTTCAACAACGTGGAAACAAAAAAAGCGAAGGCAAAAGCTAATGCACCTGTCTGCTAAAAGTAACAAAACTACTGGTAGCGTTGCTGCAAACACCTGCGCCGCTGTGAAGGCCCATGGGGATCCAGAGGAGGCTGGTGGGCCTGGGTGCCCACCCCTCACACCTAAGGTGCAATGGGGGAAGCCTTCACTTTAGGGACGTTGAATATCGCCAGACTTAAGGCCTCGCCATCTCAGGCTAAAAACTGAGTTTTTTACAAAAAAATTTACCCGTGGACATCCTGGTCATCCAGGAGTCCCACTGTCCACGAGGTTCTGAGGACTCTTGGAAAGCCATGCTCCTCCCTTCCCTATCCTTCTGGTCTGAGCACTGTGGGGTGCTTGTTCAGAAAACAATTATTTAAATTTTAATCTGAATCCTTTCTCGATGGCCAGGTCCTCATTGTTACATTTTTTTGGGCTGACATGGTGCACGCTATCATCAACATTTATGCCCTGACCTGTGCACGAGAGCGTCAGGAATTTTTCTTGACGGTCAAATCCCTTCTGTTACCCCCTGACCCTTTCATAGTTGGCGACATGAACTGTTGGCTAAAACACCCACAGAATGTTAGCCTTCCTCATCCCATGCCCCAGGGTTACATAGGACTTTACGTTTTAAAGGCCACCCTTGGGTTATTAGACGCGCTGCCGTGGCATGCTCCACTGCTCAAAAGCATGACGCGCCCCACATCCACAATGGCAAATTAAGGTCCATGACCTGCATCAACCTTATCCTCACACCGGCGAAATTTCAATCTCATATTTCCCACTTCCACACATCAAAAATCGATTTCTCTGACCACTGGCTGGTCTCAATAACCTACCACTTACCCATCACAGTGGCTAGGGCTCTGCATTGGTACAAACTCCACCTACCCATACTTGCGTCGCCAGGATTTTCCACTTGGGTGGAATCAGCGACTTTGGCAAAAGAGTTAATACACCGTTTTGCATGGACCCAATTTCCACATGGTCAGCCTTCAAAGAAGATACCATCCGCCATGCTCGCCACCTCTCCTCCCGATGCTCATGAGCTACATTGGCCATCATCTTGCGCGCTCTGGCAGAGTTGGCACACCTGGAGTCCAATATCCCAGCCACAGGCTACATCCCTGCTTGGGGCTGGAAGTGGGCAGAAGCAGCTGCCCACCTCAACGCGCTTGAAAGGCAACACAAACATTAGTTTGTGTTCAGTACAGGGCCAAACACATTACAGAGGGTGGCACATGCTCCGCATATTTTTTAAAAAATTCTTCACACCACGCCAGAGCATGGCCTGCACACAGGTGCGGAGGTCAGATAATTCTGTAGTGGATAAGCTGGCTGAAGTGGTGATCAAAATACAAAAGTATTACTCCAAGTTGTACCAATCCGATCCAATTCAGCTGGCCAAAATGGTGAAATTTCTCAATAACACTCACATCTGCACTGTTTCCTGATACCTGGATTTATGAATTTGATTACTCCTAACAAACTCTGGTCCACCAGTGCGGTGCACCAAATTGGAAATGCCCAGGCCCTGATGGCATTCCATATGAGTTCTATAAAAAGTACTTCAAATATCTATCCCCATTGCTGCTTTCCTCCATTAACCAGAGCCTTTCTGGATACACGCCTTCTACCAGGAGGGCAAGAGGCCTTCACCATCACACTCTTCAAGAAAGGGGATAAGCTAAACCTAGCCAACTGGCGCCCCATTTCTTTAACTAACACAGATACAAAAATTTTAACTAAAATCATGGCTAACCGTTTAGAATTTGTAGCATCTGCCACCTTCTCCCCAGAACAATTCAGTTTCATACCCAGAAGGTCAATTTGGGAAAATGTGCACTCTGTGGATAATGCATGCCAGTCCACGGCCTCTGGGGCACTTGTATTTTTGGACCAACAGAAGGCCTATGATAGAGTAAACTGGGAATACCTCAGGGCCTGCCTCTACCAATTCCGCCTGCCCCCTCGCTTCATCAACTGGGTAATGCTGCTTATGAAATCTGCAACAATGGCAGTGCGTGGCCCTGGCTTCCTAACGGAAGTAGTCCGCCCTCAAAGGGGCTTATGACAAGGGGACCCCCTTAGCCCACTCTTATACAACTTCAGCCTTTACCCACTACTGCGAAATGTGAATGCCCAACTCACTGGGGTCCATGTGCCAGGCCAAGCCCCAGTAAAGATGATGGCGTTTGCAGATGATTGTGTGGTCGTGGTGTCTAATAATCAAGATGCACTCGCACTTGAAGCTCTCATCCAGGAGTATTCCCAGGTAAGTAATGCTGCACTGAACGCTTCCAAATTTGAAATCATCCTCCTTGGTTGGTATCAAACCTTCTGGGCCCCAGCGACCAGTGCTCAGCAAGGCCCATCTGCTCGCACATGTGCTCGCCCTCCCAGCTCACCCCACACCACCCCACTGGTGCTCCCCTTGTGCCACACCCTACCATAGGGCTGGTCCGCCATCTGGGCGTGTGGGTGGAGGCAGGCGGGTACACATCAGCAATAATGGAAAGTTGTATTCTAGACAACGTGACGAAGCGCATCGCCCTTCTCAGAGCCCACCCTACTTCCCTTACTGGCAGGATTGTTTTAGCCAACTCTATGCTCCTCTCCAAAGTCTGGTTTGGAGCCCACGCAATCGCCTTCTCCCCAGGTTTTTTCAAATATATGTATGCTTTGCTACAAGGTTGGCTTTGGTCAGGCCGCCCACCACCAGTGCGTCTAGAGGTCATGTCTAGCCCTCATCATCATGTGGCATGGGCCTGCTCAACTTTAAAGCCCATGCTGCCAAGATCCTGGGCACCTGGATTGCGGCCATCACCGCCCCTACGCTCCCCTCCCAACACTGGTCCCGCACAGAACGCTCCAACTTCTCCCATGCCCTGGGCCTTACCAATCCATTGAACCCTCACTTCTTGATGAAATATCTGGCTTCCCACCCATCGGCCACAGGTCTTCATAGTACTAAAACCCACTACAAACGAATCCTCCTCTCCATGCGGAGCACTGAGGGGAGCATTTTTATTAGCGGACACACAGCCCAGAGAGGCCACCCCTCTCCTCAGTTCACACAAGAGGTACAGGGGCTACCCATTCAAGATGGCGTGATCCCCACATAGCCCCATGTCCTATCCAGGGTGGACTACCTGGACATGATGGACATCCCTTATTCCCTTGAGACCCAGAAGACTATTTGGAAATACGCACACCATCCTCTGTTGCAGCCTCAAATCCATTCCCATGTGCGGCGCTGCCTGAGGTGAGTGTACCATATGGCCGAGTGCTCTAACGCTTTACACTCATCCTGTGTTGTGTGTGGCCAGTACAGAACGCTGTTCCACCGCCTGGAGAAGTGTCCTACCTCTAAAGTGATATGACGCGAAGTTCAACGTCTGCTTGGCCACGGCCAAACACATCCATTTAGTCTGTCAAGATATATGTTTGCTTTATCAATGGCCTCCCCCTTTCACCCTCCCTCCGTGCTTTGGTGGTTGCAATCGCCATGTGGACCATCCACACGATTGTCTTAGATGCCATCACAGGCTCTACCCCCACCCCTCCCAGAAGCTGTCCACAGATTTGGTCTCATCTGGTGGACCACTTCCAAGAGTGGATGTTTGGGTACCTCCTACCACGTCGCCATCAGCTGGTCTCCTCCTGGTTCCCAGTTTGGTTCATCAAATTGGACCCTTTCCTCCACACGTGTTCAATTGTGGTTATGTCCCCTTTACACGTTCCCTCCTCCTCCCCATAGTGGCGTTCCCGCTGGCAACAAGAGATAGCATCGCTTCTCTGGGGTGCCTTCCCCTATTACTAAGTTTTGTTTTCTTTCGTGTCTACATTTGGAAGTGTCCATCCCCTGGTTGGCCTTCCCCGCAATAAATTTAATTTAAATATAAAAACAAAATTGATTTAAAATGGTTGCCGTATCCATGACCCTCCCTAAGAACCAAAATTATTTTTAAAAGACATGCCCATGTAGGACATTGGGATCAAAAAAACTATTAATGGCTAAGGTAAATATTTTACTGGAATTGGATGCCTAAAAAATCCATAAGTTTTTAGTTGCTTGCTTGACGTGCAGAATCCAAAATCAGCAAAACACTTGCTATCAGTATGGCGTTGTTTCTCCATCTAGGCTGTTTGTTGCTACTGTGGATGTCATATGACCTTTATCCATGGGCTCCATATTCACTGCTACATCACCCTAGCCATTAACCATCAACAAAGTGGGTTGAGGTCATCTTAGTACCTACCACCACCTCTAAGGCTACCATATTGTTTCTGTTTCACTTCAATTCGCACTCAACATTGTTGCCACAAAGTTCTGCTCTTCTATAATGGGTTATTTCAAAACCAATTAGTCCAATAATTAACCACACTATTTTTAACAAACAACTCTCACTGCACCCTACAACCCTTCAACAAATGATGCAGTGGAGTGGAAAAATGGCATCCTGGTTTCTATTTTCCACAAAATGGCTGCCACAGACCCCATGCTATATAACCACTGCCTGACATCTTCCTTATTAGCCTATTGGATCAGCTAACACTGAGTGATCAAAATGTCCCCATTTCAGATCCTCTACATTATGGAGACTCGACTGCTAGTAGCATACAGCCTTTATTGGGCTCTGCCTCTCCTGAAACTGCTGAGTTGATGATGATGGTGCTAGATGATGAGATAATCAGGCTGCAAGCGCTCACCACACAAGGTATAGTCTCTATAACCAGGGAAACTACACAGTCAAATGCCAAACATCCTGCTCTCCCTTATTTAATATTGGAGACCTTGTGCTATTCTACCTGCATTTCCTTAGTGGGCGCCCAAATAAGTTAGACACTTCCTGGTTGGGACACTACCATGTAATGTATAAGGTTAACTCCATATACTCCATTGCTGATGTCGTTTAAAGGCATAGTGTTTAACTGCATAGATGTTAGGTTCCTGCCCCCTTATGTCACCCTCTTCCAGGATCTTGAGTGGTGCGATGTCGGAGTTTGTACTAAAGAAATGCATATAATTATCTCAAGTTCAGACCGATAAAACGTTTAATTATCCTCCACCAGGTTCAAGCCTTATGGGATCAAATGGATAGTCATCAAATGAGCCCTTGCCCTTAACTGGGTAAGAATTATAAGAGCAGATTTAAGAATTGGCATGAGATGAGACTCCGTCTCAATGCTATCAGCCACCATCTGGACGCCTCTATACAATGGAAGCCCAACAATTCTGAAACTGATCAAAAAAGAGTATGTAGCTCGACCCTCATACTGGATGAGAAGTGAAGATTTTGACAAAAAATGACTTAAGCGCCCTATCCACTATAAAACATCTGCTCGACCTATAAGTGTCAAAAGCTTTATCATAAGACTATTAGATTTCTCCCTGATGAATTTATACTCTTTTCATTCTTTGCATAATTATAATTAGGGTTTTCTATCCAGGATAGTGCATAACACTGGACTCTGAAAAAGCAAAAGTTCTACGCCATTGCCTCTCTCTAGCCAATCTAATGATTTAAGATATCACAGACCATTTTCAACTTCCATTTCTACTGTTTCAAGTACCCAAAGTTTTTGATATTTGGCTTAACTCGTAGAAAATAAAACATGTTAATGTCATTAAGATATACCAGAACATATGTCATCTTGCGATCTCCCAAAATACAACCCCTCCCTCTCTGGAAGGTTGCTAAAGCATTTCAGAGCACTTAGGGTATCTGAAAAGGCTCAAAGGACCCTTCATTAGCCATCAACGCACAATTGGCTCTATCCTCTGGGCTAATTCTATTTTCCAGTATCCTCTTGCTAAGTCAATTGTAAGGAAAGATTAAGCTCTAACTAAAAGTCTCAAGGATTCATCATTTTTGGTAAAAGATACCTTACTTTTATAATACTTAATTAAAATGCAAACTATCCATCATTTCTCGGTGTCCACCATCTTTCTTTTGTACTAACAAAAGTTGGGAATCTTGTGAACTTTGAGAGGACACTAGTAACCCTAAATCAAGTAGTTGGTGAAGTTCAGTGTACTTGAGCCCCTTCAATTTTACTCTTGTAATAAGGATAAAACCTGAAGGTGGAGCATCTCCAGTTTCAACATGATGTAATACTCCTTTCATATTTCCAAAAATGTATGTAGCAGAAGAGAATATGTCAGAATATAATCCAGTAATTCTTCTACTTGAGCTTTAAGTTTATAAGATAAGTCTTTTTTGATTGCAACATAAACAGTATTAATTGATGGATACTCAAGCCTAAAATCACAAGTACTGGCAAATTCCTTAGACATACCAACATTATTGATAGAGAAAATCCAAACATATGAAATAGAGATTTTGGGCATATACCTTGAGCTCAATTTTCAAGTTGGCCAGTAGTAAAGAGATTGAACCTGCATAAGCTGGATCTAAGATTCCAGGACAATATAAGATTTCTTTTACTAAGTATTTTTAACTCAACCCAATGAAGTACCTTTTAAAATTATAAATATGTAACTTGGTGTCTTTATTGGATTGAAATTAGTGTGCAAAACTGATTTGATTTATACTGGCATACCTTTAATTCGATCTGCTTCATTTGGTAATTGTTTAACTCTTATTTCTTTATTACAATGCTCAATATCTCATTTAACATTAAATTTTAAGAAAGGTCTATACTCTGAGCTCGTTTCTTTGATCTTGATTGGATCCAAACTCTAATGATACTTGGTGTTTAAGGATAAAAAGATATCCTTTAGAGTAGTGAACTATTTTGAAATACTCCCTCAAGGATTGGTCCATAGCAAAAGATCATAATAGAATTATCTAAAGCTATAGCTGGGGTGATTAAAGATAGTTTTCCAATTTTCCCAGGAAGTGCTGAGTATGCTCCTATTGATTAGGTACATGTAGAAACAGCAGTACCATACTCCATATAATGAGGTAGTGTAAGTCCCGGGGAATGTCCTCTGGGTGTTGACTGGGCTATTTTTCCATTTCCAAGTAGGAAGGCACTGAAGAGGATGGCTGTACCCCTCATTACAAAGGGCGATCTCGCTCATGTAGTAGATGAGCGCTGGGTAACATCTCTCGCACTTTGGATCCCACTTCCAGTACCCACACTGGCCTTTGGCAGAACTGTTATGAGAAATCAGTGAAATTGCACTGAGATCACCAAAATAAAATCAATTATAACCAATTCAGGTGGCAAACAGCCCGATGATCAGATTTTAAATGGTCAAAAAGGTATGAAGACTGATCTATTGGCCAAAATGCCTGACGGTTGCAATTTGATTAACATGACAATTGGAAAAATCTACCCCCTCCCAAATCCGTCATGCATCACCCCCAATGGGAAGCTTCCTGCTGACAAACCGGGTGTGGCGCCTGATGCAATGCCATTGACCAAAAGAATAGCCCAGCGACCAAAAATGGGTGGGTTGGGCATCCCAAACCTGTTCCCAACCAAATGGGCCCACCCCTCTTTGGGGTGGCCTTGGGGGATTCCGCTGCTAGTCAGGCTAAATGCCATTGCGCCAACCGTCAGAAACATAGCCAAGACTTGGTTCAGATGTTTGAGGTTGAACTGACAGCAACTTGGCCCACCGCCAAGTTTGCAATGTCAGTTCCCAAGGAACTAACCCGCCCATTCCCAAATAATTTGCCAGTTAGGTTAAATTTTTGGAACTGATCCCAACTTGTTTCCCCCAAATTGACTACTATTTAATCAGTCGCATTGCACTGAGAAAATTGTTGATCAATTTTTCTTTCCTAAATATCCATTAAAAATTTTCCCAAAAATAGTTTTTACATGTTAAAAATTAAGACGCCTTATCCACTAATGTTCTTGTACCCCTTGGGGTTTATGGCATGTGTGCATCTGGTACTTTATTTTGTGCCTATATGAATTTTCTAGTTCACCGGCAGATAATGGTGGAACTCTTCTGGTTCCATATTCGTCATATCAGCAGCAGTGCCTTGGGAATTCTGGTTTGCTGTTTGGATGCTCTGGAATCTGGGCTGGCAGTCCAGTCTAATTCTTACTTGCTGTTCACCTGACATAATCGACCCACCATTATTCCTAGCCATTTCCGCCTTTCTCACGTGTATAGGCGCAGCAATGGTCCCTTCTTTCCAACTGAGCCAGGTTGTAAAGAAGATTATCTCTGACCACATTAGACCAGCCACACTCAAACCTCCAAAACCATACCCCATAGTTGCCATGGCTATTTGCCCATTGGTTTCCCCGGATCCCACCACCATCTCTTTGGTATCGCTGGATTCATCCACAACTACCAAAAAAGAAAACTACGCTTACTTAGTACCCATAAGGAGATTAGCGTTGGTTCTCATCACGTCTCCTTTGAGGCCCTGGTGGACACTGGAGCCACGGGAAATTTTGAGTGTTGAATTGGAGCAACAATTAAAACTGGAAATGGATGCAGGCTCCTCAGTGGAGTTGGCCTCATCTGCTTACCAGCCCTCATATGTCATTCACCGACTGATACCTTTTTCAATCCACCAGTTCAGCTTCTGCAATTGCTTTTCGGCTATTCCAGACTTGGTGTTTCTGGTGATCTTAGGTGTGGGGTGGTGGCGTCAACAACATGTGAAGATTCATTTAGAGTCTAATATGTTGTCATTTACCAATGATTATTCAGAGGGAGAATTCTCTTAATTGACACCCTCAAGAAGGTACAAGGTACTAGCTCTATCACTACACTAGTCACTTCTGCGGGCATCCTGGCTGATTTTGCCAAAACCCTAATGCGCTGTCAGAGAATCTATAATATGGAAAAGGCGGATTGTCTGCCTGAACACACTAAGTTTGATTGTGGGTTTTGAACAACTGTGGAGTTGGTGAACATCAACTGTCCATTGTATCCCCATACAGTGGAGGAAGAAGTCGCACTCAATACCTGGTTGGATGATATGTTGAGAAAATGTTGGCTGTTCAAGAAGACCTCACCCGTCACCTCCCCCATCATCTTCACCAAAAAAGCGGATGATTCTCTCCGTCCCTGCATGGATTACGGCCATTTTTATAAAATAACAGTTACTGATCCCTACCCATTGCCTCTGGAGCAGACAATCAGTCAGGCAATCACCAAATCCCGTGTGTTCTCTAAGCTGGATCAGGTGAATTCTTTCAACCAAATTTGGGTAATGGAAGGGCAGGAATGGAAAACAGAAATCTGGATGAAGCATGGCATTTTCCAAATTTGGGTAATGCCTTTCAGGCTGAAGAATGCTCCCGCTACGTTTCAGCAGATGATTGATAATGTACTGGGTGATCTCCGGTTCACCTGTGCTGTTGCATACATCAATAATATTCTGGTTTACTCCCGACTCCTGAACAGCACACTATTGACTTGGAAGCGGTGGTGGTCGCCTTGCATAAGGCAGGGTTGTTCCTCAAACCGTCCAAGTGTGAGTTTAATAAGGAGGAGGTTACTTTCCTTGGGAACCTGGTCCTTAAAGATGGTGTCACAATCCCTCACAATAAGTTGGATGCTATCCGCGAGTGGCCAACTCTGACTACTTAGAAACAACTACAGAGTTTTTTTAAAACCATCATTTTTTTAAAAAAAGTTCTCCCCCACACTCTCTCAGCTCGCCGCCCCACTCCACCCACTCTCAGGGAAAAACGTACCTTTTTGTTGGATGGACAAATGCCAACAGGCGTTTGAATCAATTAAAGAGGTGTTTGTATCCCCTCCCATTTTAAACATGCCAATCCCACCAAGCCTTATATCATTGCATGCAACGCGTCATCAGTAGCTGTTGGAGCAGTGTTGCTCCAGGAGCACGATGGTTTGGAACACCTGGTCGCCTACTTTTCCCAAAAGTTTACCTCTACAGAGCAGTCTTGGGCTATTTATGACAATGAGTTGGCTGCCATTGTATGGGCCTTAACTCATTGGAGGTACCTGTTACAGGGTGCTCGACATGAATTAACAGTTCGCATGGATCACCAGACCCTGTTGTACTTTCATAATCCCAAAAAAGGCACACCAGCAAGCCCAAACCTATTGGGACCTGTGCAGTTTCAATTTTAGATACAAATTCGTAAAAGGGGCACTAAATGTACTTCCCAATTTTCTCAGCTACAGCCCTGCCCACAGTTCCACGGATCTGGAGGAAGTGGACCTTGTTACTGTGATTCCTACCACCCAAATCTTGTCAATTGTTCCCCCTGTCATTTCTTCCATCACTCTGGCCCCTGACGCTCCATCAGTTGCTCAGGTCTTAGCCAGTCAAATGGCCTGCCCTGAGGGCGTGGAGTTGGTCAAGCAGTTATCTAACCAGAAGCATAAACACTCCCTATATTCACTGAAGGAGGGTCTTATATATTTTAGATCTCGCGTTTGGGTTCCCCCTTCTTCCAAAATGAGGTATTTCGCGCCCATCACGATCCCCCCACAGTTGGTCACCCTGGTTCTAAGAAATGCATCGATTTGATCAAATGGACCTACAATTGGGCAGGTTTGACAAAAGAAGTTCCGGCCTGGATCGCCAATTGTGTTACTTGTGCCAGGGCCAAGTCAGATCGCTCTGGTAAAATGGCCTCCTGCACCCTTTACAGCAGTTGGAGGGCTTATGGACATCAGTGTCCGTGGACTTTATTGTCAAGCTCCCCTGCTCTAACAGGTTCACAGTGGTGATGGTAGTGGTGGATTGCTTCACGAAATTTTCCCTTTTTATTCCCTGCACTTCCACAATTATGTCTGAAGAAACTGCCCACCTTTTCATATGCCATGAGTTTTTGATGTTTGATCTCCCCCAGGAGATCATCAGCGACCGTGGTTCCCAGTTCATCGTGCAGTTTTGGAGTGAACTCCTATCAATCCTGAAAAAATCCCCCTGTCACTCCACGGCATAGAATCCTTAGTCTGATAGCCAGACTGAGCAGGTCAATTAAGTTCTCAAACAGTACCTGCGTTACTACGCTACAGCTGCGCATGATACTTGGGCCAATGATCTCCCCCTCGCCCAATTCGTGTACAATAATGGAACCCACGCGACCATGGGGTTTTCCCCCTATGAAGTAACGTTGGGTTATAAATCCTTCATTTTTGGTTGGACTGTGCTTGCAGCCAGAGGTTCAAGCTGCTGCGGACCATGCTGCTCATATTAGATCAACTCAAGGCTTAGTTCAGGAACATTTCACTAAAGCTATAGATGACTACAAGCGGTTTGTGGATTAGAGGTTTCCCAGGTCACGAGTTTATGATGGGCTCTTACGTTATGCTTGACACCCATCACTAAAAATCCAGGCCCCTTCCCGAAAAATTGCCACCAAAACGTTTTGAACCCATTTGGTGGAGGAGGTATTGGGTAATGGGGCGTTCCAATTGAAGCTCCCCATGCATTGGGAGCAGCATCCCATTTTCCATGTTTCCCAGCTGTCGCACTTCAAGGGTGCAATTCCCATGGAAATGGAACCAATTATTATCAATAATGAAGAGGAGGCTGAGGTAGATGTTATCCTGGCATCCCAGAAATCCTGACGTTCCGTACAATATATCATGGCCTGGAAAGGGTATCTGGCCTATTAAAAAGGTTGGGTCAAGGCTCGCAATTGTGCAAATTGCATAGACCTGGTTGATGCATTCCATTTATCCCACTACAAAGCTCCCCATCCCCCCCAAAAAAAAAGTCACGACTATTATGGCAATCAAATTACCCAAGGCGCACAAGAATGTGGCTCTCATGCAGTTCCCCGGTGGTGGGGCCCTTCCCTTGGGAAAAGGAAAGGGTAATGTAACTCCCAGGGAACGTCCTCTGGGTATTGACTGGGCCATTTTCCAACTTCTGAGTAAGAAGGCATTGAAGAGGATGACTGTACCCCTTGTTACTCAGGGCGATCTCACTCACATAGTAGATGAGCGCTGGGTAACAGCTCTCCCACTTTGGATCCCATTTCCAGTACCCACACTAACCTTGGCAGAACTGTTACAAGGAATCAGTGAAATCTGCACTGAGATCACCAAAATGAAATTGATTGTAACCAATTTAAGTGGCAATCAGCCTGATGCTTGTATTTTAAATGGTCAAAAAGGTATGAAGACTGATCTATTGGCCAGAATACCTGACGGTTGCAATTTGATTAGCATGATGATTGGAAAAATGTCCCACCTCCCAAATCCATCAGGCATCACCTCCAATGAGCAGCTTCCTGCTGAAAAATTGGGCGTGGCGCTTGATGCCATGACATTGACTGAAAGAACTGCCCAGTGACCAAGCACAGGCGGGTTGGGAGTCCTGAACCCATTCCCAACCAAATGGGACCACCCCTATGTGGGGTGGCCTTGGGGGATTCCCGCCACTCATCAGGCTAAATGCTGTCACACTAGCCGTCAGAAACGTAGCTGAGCCTTGGTTCAGAAGTTTGAGGTCAAACTGACAGCGACTCAGCCCACCGCTGAATTTTGTGATGTTGGTTCCTAAGGAACAAACCCGTCCATTCCCAAATAATTCTCTGGTTAGGGTCAAAGTTGTGGGACCTGATCCCAGCTTGTTTCCCCCAAATTGACTACTATTTAATCAGTCACATCGCACTGAGAAAATTGTTGGTCAATTTTTCTTTCTCAAATTTCCATTAAAACTTTTCTTAAAAATTAGTTTTTACATATTAAAATTTAAGCCGCCTTATCTGCTGACATTCTCATACCCTTGGGGTTAACAGCCATGTGCATCTGGTACTTTATTTTGTGCCTATTTGAAATTCTGGCTCACCGGCAGATATTGGTGGAACTCTTTTCTGGTTACATATTCGTCATATCAGCAGCAGTTCCTTGGGCATTCTGGTTTGCTGTTTGGATGCTCTGGCATCTGGGCTGGCAGGCCAGTCTAATTATCTTGCTGTTCGCCTGACAGGTAGGTCTGGAGCAATCTTGATTCGCTAGATCAATTTATAAGATATAAAATTTATAGGAGAACAACTGTAAATTTTAGTCATAATGGGTATCTTATATACCTTAACTAGAACTTGAGGAACTACACTTTTAAATTGTAGTGGCAAGGTCAAAAACTTATGCAACTTATCCAAAGAAAACTAAGAAGAGGAAGAGTCCTTATTGTTTCTGATAACTTATGTTAAATTAGTTTCTCTAGACTGAATAAACACCATCATTTAAGTGTTCACGTTGAGCCATATGATTATGATCATCATGAAGAACCTTATCTTTTATGCTGACTGCTCTTTCGCTCTTTAAGATTTTCACTTATATCAAATTAATGCTATATGACGTAATTCTTTGCAATAGCTGCATCTACTTCAGCTATCATTTCTTAATTCAATGGCTTAAACACAAGGATAATTGGATGAAGTTGGAGAAGTTAAAGTTTAAACCATAACAGAAATAGGAATTCATTTAAAGCCTCTTTGATTTAACGAATATTGTTAAATGTTTGCTTGAGAATTTTTATTTGTTCTTGAATATAAGGCTGAGATTACAACGCTGTAATTACTGCAGCGATTGCATCATTAAGAAAGATACAATTGGTTGTACCTAAAGGTTAGGCACCAGCATAAAGTTTTCTAAAAAGATTTATACATGTTTCTCTTTATTGTAACCAAATGGTCATGATATCATGATTTATATTAGAAAGCGCATGATTGTTTCCAAAGTATCAGATTTAGGCAGTCTTCACCTGTTCTCAAGTTTGATATTTTAAGGTGAGAAGTTATTATTTTTCTAGCAGAAATACTTTAGAAAAGATTAATATTATTTATCTTCTATTAAGCGGTTGCTTCTATAGAACTTTCATTAGCATAGAAAAAAGAGGCAATAGTTTCATCTTAAAGTATAAACTCTCCTAAGGGCTAGACTTAAAGTTAGTAGAAGATGGAACCAAGAGAGTGTTAACATCAATATAAGGTGTAGCATCAAAAATTTAAGTTTTAGGGTACTCGCATTAAGCATTCTGATCCAATCTTTATCTCAAAAGATCTATATCATCTTTAATTTTCCTCTAGTATCAATAAAAATGGTATAAGTAAACTCAATGACAAGCTGAGCTCAAAGATTTGTAATTCAAGTTGTTGATCATCAGTACAAAATTCAAAAATATGACTCAGGTAACTAGTTCTGCATAAATTTTGGTATAATGTTATCCAAACAATCTTTAGTAACTTGAGTAAGTGCATGTAAATTGTTAATTTCACCAAAAAAGTGCATCTATAGTTAAATTGGATCCGCATACCATTTATAAAAGTGAAAATTACTAGCATTGACAACACTTTCCAACTGAGAAAAAACACAGATAGAAGGAACATAATCTGACTCTCTCAGGACCATTATCTTCAGATATGGGTAAAGTTGTTCCAGGAGGTCTAGGAGGTCCTGGTGGTCCTTCTTCTCTTAATTTGCTCTTGGGCAGATAGACCTAGTACTCGTTGTTGTAATTCATAAGTTGTTTTCTTAACAAATTTACACGTTGAGTCTAATTAGAATTTGATTGTAAATTTGGTTATCATTAAGATGAAAGAACCTATTCTGAGTTTTCTAATAATAGATCGCAATTTTTTGATTGAATTAATTTATGTAGATAAATTGGTGATCCTTCATCCAGCAAGGTAATTTGATCTCAAATTTTTATAATAAGTCAAAGATAATCCAATATTGCTTATCTGTTATCCCAAACAAAATTTAGAGGCCACTTTATAAACTATTACCCATATTGGTATCTAATTCTTGAGTTAATCCAAATGACAAGTAAATTTTATAATGCATCCCTAAAATATGTAATAAATGATACAAAGCTGAGAGTATAATGAAAAAAAGATTTTTATTTGACTCCTGTTGCAAATAATATAATTGGTAATTAGTTTAAAATATAGAAATCTCTCATGGTAAAAAATACCATGGTAGCATGACTAGAAGAAAAAAGACTTTCATCAGCATAGTTACTCACCAACAATTTTTGGACAGTATTACAAATATTGTCAGTGTGTATCCAATATTGCTCTTAATTTATAGTTGGTAAAACAAATTTAAGGGTATCATGAAAACAAACTTTCAGGTTGCATTGGAGGTATCTCTGATCTTGAAGTAATAAAACGAGATAAACTTCTAGATCTATTGTCAGGAACATATTGTATATAGATCTCTATTTTGTAAAAGGTGAATACACTTTAACATCAATTTGGGTGCCTATAGTGAACACCACTTATCAAGTTTCATTAGACTTCATGAAATTAATAATAATTATTAAATTTTGGTACTCAAACTGTTTAGTAAGGATTTTTAGGTGTTCCCACTAATTTTAGTCATATAGGAATTCAAACTAAAACTTTATAAAATAGTTGATAATCTCAAGATCCTTTATTTCTTTAAACTTTTTCATTATATATAGTTTTACAGGTAATTATAAGTCCAGGGGAACATCCCCTGTGTGAAGATCGGGCGCTATTTCCATTTCTGAATAAAAAGGGGCCAAAGAAGGTGGCTGTACCCCTAGTTACCCAGGGCAACCTCGCCCACATGGTAGACAAGCACTGGGTAACAGCCCTCCCTCTTCAGATTCCTCCCCTAGTACCCTCGCTCACCTCAGTCAGACTTGTCAGCCAGATTAAGGAAATATGCATTAAGTCACCAAATCAATGTTAAAGGGTCCAAGACTGATGGAAAAACTGGACAATCAGAAAATGTATGCCAAAAAAAGGGACAAATGTCAAATTATTGGCCTGAATTGTAGATAGTTTGACTCAGTCACTAATATAATTGTCAATGCCAACCCCCTCCCAAAATCATTGGAGATGATTCCCAATGTGCAGATGGAATCTTTGGAAACCATCACAACAGTTCAAAACCCTGATTTAGCAAATCAGGAGTTGCAGCTGACATAACTCATTCAACCAAATGAATGGCCCAGTGATCGGGCATGGGTGGGTTGGTCATCCCAAACCGTTTTCAACCAATTGGGATCACCCCTACGTGGAGTGGCCCTGAAGAATTCCAGTTGCTTGTTGGGCCAGACGCCATTGCGCTAACTGATGGAAATTCAGTCAAGCCTCAGTTCAGGAATTTGAGGTCAAACTGACAGCGACTTGGCTGATGCTGAATTCTTTGATGTCAGTTCCAATTGAAATTATATACCACATTCCCCAAAAAATTCGCCAGGTTAGGTGAATTTGAGGGACCCAATCCCTGCTTGGACTCACCACAATTGAATACTATTCAATCAGTTGCCTTGCACTGAGAAAATTGTTGGTCAATTTTCTTCCTTATTTTTTCAATAAAAAATCCTTTTCCCAACTTTAGTTTTTAATGCTGAAAAACAAACCGCCCTTTCCTCCAGTATTCCATCCCCCTCAGGGTTTATGGCCATGTTCATCTGGTATTTCACTATGGGTCTATGCGCAATTATGGTTCATATGCAATTATTTGTGGAACTCCTTCCCTGTTCCATAACCGTTGTACCAGCAGCAGCGCCTCTGGTATTCTGGTTTGCCGTTTGGGTGCTTTGACACTCAGTTTTTCTGGCTGGTCTAATTATAACTTGCTGTTTGCCTGACAGTTATGGAGCAGAAGCAGTTTCTTTCTTCCATGACTAGGATCTATATAATCAATTTGTGTAGATTTAAGATCCAAAGGTTTGAATTTTTGTAGTGATCTCTATCTGCTAAGCATCACTTTTTGAAAATCATTTCAGCCTAAAATTTAGCTCCACTAAAGAGATTTACGAAAACTATTAGCAAATATGGCGAGAAACCCCGCAAAAGAACCCGCAGGCTATGCCAAACGAGCCAGCACCACCCCAAATGAAGCAACCCTCGGTTACCCACCTTAGGGTCAACCAGAATCACCCGCTCTCAAGCAGCAGCCATGAAAGCAGGCACCACCCCCAACCTGGAGCTACTCCAACTAGCGCCAGTTCACCTATCGCACTTCTGCAACCTGCACGCCTAACAGCTCTGTGTGCGCTGCCTCCCACCAACTCCGCTGGGCCCCCTCTAACCAAGGAGGCCATCACCCACGCTGTTTTAATGGCGTCTGCTCAGTTGAATGCAACTCAGCCCATCCAGGCATTCACCTCCCCCATTGTGTCAGCTAATTCAGCCCCATCTATTATTGCTGACGCCGTGTTTCTGGCTCCCTCCATGAGGGGCGATACCCAGCTACCTGGCCCCCAGATCCTCAGATGTAAGGTTGGATTAGCCGCACATTCTGGTTCACTAAGCACCAAATTGGGACAATCTACTCTTCCCAATGAGGATTCAAATGGTTCGGATTTTGGAACTTCACACCAGTTTCAAACTCACCCGTCCCATTTAAACCCCGTAATTGGCACTTCTCAAGTTGGCACTTTATCTCAATATGCTGAAAACGACCAATTCACCAATCAGCCAATGAGTTTTGCCCACGAAATCACAGCAGATACTCGGGCTGAATTTACCCAAATAGATTGGGATGGTGATGAAACATCGCCCTCCTCCCAATTGGCTGGAGTTAATTCCAATCTGGATGGGACTCCCCAATTTAGCGAGGCCCAAAAATCACCTGGCCCCCAAACCCTCGGATGTAAGGTTGTATTAGCCGCACATTCTGGTTCACTAAGCACCAAATTGGGACAATCTACTCTTCCCAATGGGGATTTAAATGGTCCAGATTTTGGAACTTCACACCAGTTCCAATCTCACCCGTCCCATTTAAACCCCATAGTCGGCACTTCTCAAGTCGGCACTTTATCTCCATATGCTGAAAACGACCAATCTACCAATCAGCCAGTGAGTTTTGCCCACGAAATCACAGCAAATACTCGGGCTGAATTTACCCAAATAGATTGGGATGATGATGAAACATCTCCCTCCTCCCAATTGGCTGGAGTTAATTCCATTCTGGATGGCCTCCCCAATTTAGCGAGGCCCAACAAACCGCCCCTCAATTTAATATGACGCCAACAACTGCTGTAACATTCCAGCAACAAGGGAACTCCGCAAACTTGTCCAAACCACCAGCTCACACTCAACCTGCAATTGCAGCCCAGAGCAAACACAAACGTACCAAAGGAGCCACTGGTGCGTGGCAAAAACCTCTGGCACCAACGCTACCCAAAGCTGATCCCCGTGAAGTGGCATTTATTGCTGATGTGAAGAAGAAATGGGCCGAAACTAGAGCGCAAAAAGCTCTACCTCGCTCAACCCTCTCCCACGCAATTCGCCTTTATTATGGGCATAACCCTGTTGAATTCTATACAGAGAATTACTTCTCATACTTTGCAGCGATTGCGGAGACATTCCCAATTAACACCACCATCCATGAATTAGTGGAGGGCCACTACATCGATGTGGGCTTCACTGAAGCTGCCCTTGCTGACCATGCTGCCACCCTCCAGGTCATTATTCCACGCGGATCTCTTCGCATCTCCCACACACGCTCTCACCTGGAGAAAATTTCATGGGTTACTTTTTCCAATCTACCAACGACTGTTGATCCTGAGTCTCTTAAACTGGCACTCCATCGTGGTCTAATGGAGTTTGGGTCTGTTCTTTCAGTGGACTTTAGCGTCCCCTCTTACTATGCTCCCACTCAAAGAGCTCGCACTGCTAGGGCGTCGTTCATCCCCTCCCCCACTGTATCCCGCAACATTGAGATTATTCCTCGTGTGGCGGTAGTTGGGGCATGCCCTGAGATCTTTTTTGTCGACCCTGATCAGGAGCGCCCCCGGTGTTCATGGTGTAACGCCCTTGGACACTTGTATAGTGGCTGCACAGCTCGAAAACAAGCCCTCTTAGCCACCACCCAGGGGCCTAAACCAGGCCAAAACGATCCCACGTGGCTGCAGCAGCAATTCCACAACCCAAACAATGGGTTCCCGTTCAAGACCTGTCCCCTGAGGCCTTACGCCTAGCAGTTGAAACAGCTAACCCCACTATTGGTATGGGATACCTTCGCGCTCATGCCCCCCTATCAATGGGCACCCCCTCTAATCTCCCAGAGTCAACTCCCTCTCTCACCAAGCGCAAGGCATCTCCCACAGGGTGCCCCTCATCAGCCACCCCCACTCAGGGCTCCGCGGCACCCCCACCAACCTCCACCAGCGAATTATCGCATCAACCCTCAGCTCCCAATGGAGTTATGCCCACCAGCATGGACTGGCAACCCGCGGCCTATGGTAGAAGTGCCACCTCAAAGAGTCCTACCCCAACCCCACAGTCCATTTCGCGCGGATCCTTTGCAGTGTTGGAGGGAGTGAATATGGACTCAGACTCATCAAATGGGGACACCGCGGAGGTCACCATTGAGCACCCTCAGGTCCTTCCCCTGCAACGGAGCGGGGGCAGCATCCTAGGCTGGCTTACTGGGTCCTCCGCCCCCCCACCCTCTCCTTCCCTTCAGAACCCTTGACACTCCTCACGGATTGCAGCTAATAGTCAAGCTAAAGAACTCAAAACTAGCCGCCTCACAGCAGCAGGTTTAAGCGCTGGCAACCCCCCAGGACATGGAGGGGAACAGCTGAGTCCCCATGGCAGCACCCTGGCCCTTCAATCCATCAACGCAAATGGGTTGCGGGACTTTAAGCGGAGAGCCTGCCTCCTCCGCAACTTCAGGTCAGCACAAATTGGCATCGCTGCTGTCCAGGAGCCCCATATCCTCCCCCACGAACAATCTGCATGGAATGAACAGTTTGGAGGCAACTCCTTCTGGACAAACCATGCCGCCCTTATTGTTTTGAATCCCTGGGTTAAAACCCATTCTTTTTCACAATATCTAGGTGGCCGCTCATACTGGCCAAACTCACCACTCCTGACTTCTCTTTCTTCGCTGCAAGCATCTAACTGCCTAATGCAGGCCAGGAGCAAAATCGGCTCTTGGAAGAGCTCGTCCAACTCAATCTCCCACGGAATACAGTCCTCTTAGGAGATTTCAACACAACCATAAGTCGCGTCCGTGACTCTTACCCCCTGCAGCAAAGGAATGCCCTGGATCAAGTCGCCTCCAGGATTTCCTTCGCCTGAGTGGCTTTATAGATGCGCTTCCACCCTCCGCGTCTGGCCTAGGTTGCATGACTAGGATCCAGAATGATGGAGGAGCCTTTTAGTCAGCGTCACGCATAGATATGGCACTGATTGGCCCCCTGCTAATTGGCCGCGTCTCCTCTCCATCTCTCGTGACAACTATCTGAGTGATCACAGGTCACTCACCGTTGTCCTCACCACCACACTTAGACCGTCGCGTAGGTTCTGGCCTAGGGTTGCCTCAGCTCTTCTCAACAACCCCTTCACTAAGGAGAAGCTGTCTATGACCATCCGAGAGACTCTCACCTCCCCCACCCCACCTGCTTGACCACAAGGATAGATGGGCGGTGACCAAGGAGGGCATCACCCGCGTTGCTTACAACTGTGCCAAATCCCAGATGACTGCAGCTCGCGCCAGAGTCAAAAGGGCGGAAGCCAGAATCAGACATCTGGAGCGAAACTGCCAGCCTTCGTCCTCTACCAGATGGTTGGAAGACTGGGAAGCGGCGCAGGAAGCACTAAGCTTGGAGCTCACACTGCAGGAAGAACGGGCAGCAAACTTTACAACATCTCGTTACTATGCTCTATGGGAACGCCCCACCCGCTTCTTCTTTCAGAAACAGAAAGCCCGGTCAACAGCGCAGGATATTACTGCACTGAAGATTGGCACTACAACCACTTCGGACAAGGAGGAAATCACGCAGGAACTACACCGCTTCTACTCCAGCCTCTTCCATGCCACCCAGGTGGACCCATCAGACATCTAAGACTTCCTGTGGTGGGCTCCAGAGCCGCCCATTAACCCACGGGCTGATGAGGCTCTACTGGCGCCTATTTCCATCCAGGAGGTGATGGAAACCCTTCTGAAATCCCCACGGCTTAAAGCCCCAGGCCCAGACGGAATACCCTTTGAGGTGTACCTTCTGGAACCTGCAATGGTAGCCAGAACCCTCCGCGACCTCTTCGCTGCACTCTTGGTGAATGGCGAGGTCCTCCCCGACTCCAGAGGCTCAATCACGACCCTCATTCACAAGAAGTCAGACCGTGAGAACCTGGCGAACTGGCGCCCCATAGCGTTGATCTACACAGACCACAAGCTCTTCACGAAGCTTCTGGACAACCGCATCACCAAATGGGTGTCACCTCGCCTCTCCCCATCCCAGCACGGTTTTATTCCGGGGAGGTCGTAATGGGACAACTATAATAACCTTCACGTGACTTTGACTGCTAACTCTCGTAAGGTGAATGGTTTTGTGGCTCTCCTGGATATGGAGAAAGCATATGATCGGGTAGCCTGGAAGTATATTGATGCTTCCCTGGCCCGCTTCCATCTCCCACCCGCAGCTAGGCGCTGGATATCAGCGCTCTATGACCAGCTCCACACCAGAGTCCTGGCGCCAATGGGTTTTACAGTGGCAGTACCAGTTGGACAAGGTCTCCGGCAAGGGGACCCTCTGAGCCCTATCCTTTTTAACATCACCCTTGACCCCCTCTTGGCCTCCCTACAGGACAAGCTAACAGGGATTCTGGTCCCAGGTAAAGCCCCTGACACGCACCATGGCATTTGCAGATGACACTGCCATTGCATTTGGTTGCCCTGGGGATGTTGCCCTCGCTGCTGTGACCATTGAGAGGTACACCAAGGCGTCCAACGCCATGGTCAACACCTCCAAGACAACAGTTGTACAGGTCGGCTCCCCCACCTTCCCCCCACCATTTGGTATTGAACCTGAGCGCGGTACCTTCCGTCACCTGGGCGTTCTCACCAACCAACAAGGAGTTGCGCTAAAAGACAATGAGGACTTGCTCCTTGCAGCAGTTAACTCCAGGATTGCCAGCTGGAACTGGCGGCACATCACCCCCAGGGTCGAGCTCTGATGGCCAATGTGTTCCTCCTCTCCAAAGTCTGGTTCCTAGCGCACGTCTGCCCATTCACAGATGCCTTTTATACGCGGCTCAATGTACTCCTCCGCTGTTGGATCTGGGGCTCAAACCATCCACCAATGGCCCTCTCAACCTTTGCCCGACCCTGCAATGAAGGGGGCCTAGGGCTTCTGGACACGCGATCCCACGCCACCACAATCTTCCTGAAGTTCCTATGGCCGATTGTCTGCTGGGACGCGACCCCCATGCCCCAATGGGCGCCCGCCCTCCGCCAGTCAGTGTCAGCAGCTCTGGGTCTTCCTAGAGCATCTCTGACCTCATTAGGGGAGTGGCTCACAAACCACCCAGGCCATCGCCTAAAACCATCCTCATCCCCCTACTGGAACCAGGCTCTCCTTGCCCTGAAACGAGTAGGCGCGCGGATCCACCATGCCTTCCCATACAGAAGGGAAGGCCCTGGCCTCAGCCCCCATCGCCATGCAATTGTGCACAATGGACAAGTTGTCACAACTCGCCTCAACCCCCAAGATCGTCCTCCCATCCGCCCAAGACTCCTTGAGCTCCTCCCTCCCTCCATGAGATTTGACCTTAAGGAATCGTGGAAGGACGTCTATCACCCCATCCTGTCAGCAAAGGTGTCCAACACCTTATGGAGGGTGCTCCACTGTTCATACAGGACAGGGGACCGGACTGGCCCTAACTTCCTGCACCGAAGCTGCCCCCGCTGTGTGGAGCCTATTGACTCCCACCTCCATCGTTTTTTCACCTGTCCAGGTGTCGCCGCATTTTGGCCAAAGGCCCGCGCGCTCCTCCATACTCAGCCCTGGTCCAGACACCCTGTGCAAGACCTCATGTTTGAGCATACATTGCCTGGTTGCCACTGACCCCTCTGTGTCCTCGCCTATGCCACAGCCATCTGGACCATCCATAACTCCTTCCTTCGTGCTGCCTTTGACCAGCAGGTGTGGACCCTTCCACACATGATTACCCACTTTTGGGTACACTTTGAGATGGCCCTGAAGGTCTGCACTATGTCGCCAACCCTCCCCCGCTCAGTTGTCACTGCAGCACGGCTCTGGCGCGCAAACCCCCCTCCCTTTCTCGATGCCTCCTCCCTCCCCTTCCCTCGCCTCAGGCTCTTAGGAGCCCAGGCGTAATTCAATAAACATCGATGAATCCCCCCCTTGGGTTGGGACCATCTAGTACTAAAAAAAAGGTTTGAATTTTTGTTGTTTCAATAATCAATGTACCCCATTAAGATTTATTTTCAAACGTAGATTCCAATGAAAATAGGGTTTCAAAGGAATTTTGTTGCTAATTTAGTAATTCCTATTTGAGGTCAACTTTGGTTGGTAATTTCAAAAACTAGACTTAAAGTAGATAATTCCAGCCTTTTACCATCATGAATTCTGACAGTTTATACAAAACATGAAAGCCTCTACTGGAAGGTTATCCTGATGGGCTCTCAAACTGCAGCACTATGACATGAATATTATCCATTAAGCAGGGATATGACACATGAATGCGGACAAGCTGACCCATTTGCCCCTACTTTATTTAGATAACAGCAAATCATAATGGTTACACAACCTACTCATGAAGCAAGACTCTTAGGATGATGAAAGTGAACCAGTTTATAAAGATATCAAAATGTCTTTTGTGAAACACAAAGGCTCTTTATGTGATATTATAAAAGAAAGTGGAATAAACTTATTAACTTATGAATTTCAAATTGGGTACTAATTTATTTTAGAAGCTCACAATACCTCAGGACATGGAGGAAACACGTAAACCTAAAAGTGGATTAAAAACAATACTACCAGGAAGGAATTCTGGACTCTGCAGTGGAAGTTTGGATGCCTACAGACTTTTTAGAAACAAACGTCGCTTAAGGCTAAGTATAAGTATCAACCAATGACCCTCAGCAGCCGTTCCATACCATCATTTTAGATGTTATAGGTCCACTCCACAAATTGACAGAAAGAAATAATATATTTCTTGAGGATTTGATCACTTCACAAATTGGTTGAGCAATCACTATTTCCATGAAAACTGCCAAGGTCACCGCCAACATCTTTAACAATATATTACTCAGCACAGTTGTCCTCAGGTATTGCTATGTTTAATAGGAGAGACTTTACCTCAAGAATTTTAAGAATCCTAGGAACAAGCCTGAAGGCAAAACAGCTTTTCTCAGCGCCCTACAACCTATCAAAAATTGGAATGTAGAACAACCAAATTTGACTTTTATTTAATTTTGAGAATGATAACTACTTTAATCTCTTGCGCTTGGATCAGTACCTCTCAAGTGCTTTGATGGCTTACCATATAAGCTATCATTGTATTATAATAAAATTAACCCATTTAAGTCTCTATATGGAAGATCTTTATATTTCTTTTTGATCACTCAATAAATCAAATTTTAAATTTAAAAAATTTACACTCAACCGCCCTTTCACCTGAACTGGTCTTAGCATATGCCAACTTTTATGATGCCTGCTGACCCTACATGAGGAGCTGTACACCGCCTCCTGGCGTTTATTAACTACCACCAAGATGCCTCATGCGGCCCAGATAGCCCATCAAACTCCTCCAGTCACTACATCCCGCCTCAGGACCTAGCCCTCCACCATGCACGCTCCCTGGCAATTCTCAGAAGCCCCATGGTGCTCCTTGGAGCAATCAGCGTTTTGGCTTTCAGGTCAAGTATTAAGCCTCTCTCCTTACATGAGCGCAGCCATCATTAGGATGCCATGGCAGTTTATGAATCTTCCAGATTTATAGACTTCTGCCTCTTTAAGGGGTACTTTAATTTTGACTTCTCATGCAAAGCCCACGCCATAGCAGCAGCACAGATGCCTTATATATAAAAATTACTGACCCAACTATATGAACTCATTTGCTGGATGAGGTCACAAAAGTGGTCCAGATATCCAGCTTGCTAACCCATCTCTCCCTTGAACGCCTCACCACGAATTCATAGTAGCTTGACTGCCTATGGTGCCAACAACGTGTTGCAGTTTGTTGGTTCCCAGTGGCACTGATTGTCTCATTAAGCCTCATGAATTTTCAACTATCCACCCTTCTGTCAGGACACCAATATCACGATACCTCCCTGCTCTATGATCAGATCAGCTCCTGATCATCCTTTATAAGCACGCGTCAAAAATGTCCATGTCATCTGTACCTTTTGCTTCAAACTTGATCATGCAAAGGGAAAGTGACCTTCAGTTTCCATGTAAACTGCTTCCTCAGCTCCTACCTCTGGCATAAACTTCGGAATTCCAGTTGACCACATTATCCAACCTATTGACCAGTTTAATGGATTTGATGATTATTTACAATCATATAGCCTTGGTAACAGTCGCTGAGTTGAGAAATTGTCATTGGTGATTCCAATGATCTTAAAATAAATTTGATGAGGGAACAACATTCAATAGCCAAAATATTGCAGTAAATAATCTAATATCTCAGCAGCAGTCTCTGACTGATGAAATATCGTCAGGAATAATCCCAGGTGATATTCAGTATGAATTTAATGAGGGGACAACACCCAATAATTGAATTATTGCTAATCGTTCTGAGTGAATGGATGAGAGTCGCCGGGAAATACCTAAGCTTTCTAACGTTGGTGGTAAATGGTAGAATTGTCACTGACCAACACAATTGGTTTCAAGTTTTGTAACAGCAATTGTTTAGTCACTGAACAGCTGAGGATTAGGCCACCTAAGAAAATCAAGTCAACGATACCTGACGAGATTTGATGCCTAACACTTGGGGTCAAACCAGTACAGGAAGCAAATTTTTCCATGAGGACAGTTGAAAAGTTGTGCGTCAATTTTTACTATAAAAACCCCAGTTACTCTCAAATAAAATTAGATCAAAGTCTTCTCATAACTAAGTTGTTTATTATTGGTTGTTTAACATTACTCTTGATATAAGATTTCAAAGATCAGATAACCTTAGGCTGTGAATATCAGGTCTTCGCTTGGCTCTGTGAAGAGAGAATAGGAAAAGTGTTCCCTACCAGTATCAAAGTATCTTCAAGACGAAAATGCACCTGTCTAGCGTTGGACAATTTACTCAAAGTGATTTTGGGCAATCAACCATGATAAAAAAATTCATATTATTATTTTCCATTCTATCAATTTCAATCAAAACTAACTTAAGTATTCAAAGAATCTGTGTAGTTAAAGTCAGGGCGCAGAAGCAAGCAACCATCTAGTGGCCCAGATTTTAACATAAACCCAACACTGTATAAACTGAATTTTTCAATATGAATCATTTATCCCTCCCCTACCCTTGACTACCACAGGTGATGCTCCCTCCGCTCTGCCAAACAAGGGTCTACCACCAGAAACAATGCTGAGAAGATGTGAGCTCAAGTGCTGCCAGAATTTCCGCAGTCCACTGTGTGTGGCCCAATAGCATCTACCACCCCACCAACTCCTATTGTTGGCTTAGTGTTGGGTGTGCAAAATTTTCTTTTATCTTTAAACTGTATTGATGAAGTAGACCAAGCCTACAAAATAAAAAAGGACTTTGACTGGTAAGAATAATTCAATGACCCTTTGTTTTAACTCCCTGCTGCTGTTTTTGCCCTCATAATAGATATACACGCTAAAGAAATATACACCATAAAGCTGTTGATGCAGCTGCTTCCCCACTAACTCCCTCCTCTGTAAATCCCCCAAAATGGAGATTGAGCCACTCTGTGAGGGTTTCCCCATCTCAAATCTCCACAACGATTTCACTGAAGATGCAAAATTTTATTTTGAAGAGCTCACATTTGTTAATTCCATATGTGTGACGACACAGAGAGATCTTTGAATTATGATCCCAATTACCCCCAAATCTGCCAACGAATTAATTCATTTATTTGTATGCCTGAACTCATTACCCTTGCTCAGCTAGAAATCTCTAAATTGTCAAGGCAATGCACACCACTGGCTTCTTTGATGAGGAAAAACCTCAACTATATATCCTTCTGCCCACCGCTTTTGACACTTCATCCCCCTTTTGTCCGCCTTTTCTGCCAGCTGAAGATTTAGGCGCTGAATGAGAATCCCATACCCTCTTCCTCTCTAATTTAGATGCTTAAGCCAACGCCACCACCATGTTAGGCCTTCTTTTTAAATTTATCAAAATACCTTTGTTTGGCACAATGCAAATAAAGTTGCATAAGGGTCCCCTCATGGGTTGGGCACCACTAGTACTTAAAAAAGGTTTTGCATGGAATAAATACTAGAATACTGGCCCTATTGTCTCGCAAAGATACCAGTGATAACAGTATAGAACCAAAATAGTGTAAATAAGATTAGCACATAATATTATCTAACTTCATTCTGATGCAATGACATCTTTAAAAAATATCTACAAGGTAAGGCCTGTTAGCAAATGCATCCAACCAACGAACCCACTTTTGGGATTTTTTTATTTAGTATTATATACTAACACCCATATAGCACCCTCTGGAGGAAAATTTGGTCTCCATCTGGGAAGAAACATATGTCATAAACTATAATTGTAGAGAAAAATACCTAAGAAAAGTCTCTAGAAACTGGAATTATAATTAACAGAGTAAATAGTCAAATCTTACATCGGTATTCCCCCTAAAAATAAACATTAAGGGGCTGATATCAAATACCAGTATATCAGGCATTCTAATAAGAATATAAAAAAGCCTTCCAAGAGACTTAACAATTAAGCATACTCAAAGGGTTTTGTAAACCACTCAATTTACTTTATGGATAACTTGAACAAAACCAATGTATAAATTGATAATATAAAAATATTTTGAGGTCTGACCAAGGCCACGATTCCCTTTGAGAAATTATCATATAACTGAAGTAACAAAACTTTAAGATGTGAAGCATCACCTCTATTGTATACTTATGAGGCTACAAAATGTTAGTCCCCTCAAAAGAGTACAATTCCTGAATCAACTGAGCGATTGACTTAAATATTGCAAAGTCTTTTCTGAGTAGGACATTTAAAGCTCATATTTTACATATAAAATTTATGATACAAAGACATTTATGAATCTTTTTATTTCTTAGATATAATTGAAGCCAAAATCAGATTTTAAAAAATACAAAAACAACCACTCAAATGAGCAAGAATATTAAAAATGGTGATTATTTTGACGCCTGATGCCTCAGCATGGGGTAGTGGAGCAACGCCTGCTGGTGTTCTTTGACCGCCACTGAAGCATGACCAGGCTGGCTCTGTTATCCCTCCAATGCTACTGGGCGTTATGTCCCCTCTTGGGACTTGGCCTACCACCTCACAAGCTCCCAAACGGAGCTCTGGAGCCCTTTGGTGCTCCCATGGAGCAATTTGTGTTTCAGCCACTGGGTCAAATATGGGAATCTTTTCCCATATGCAAGTGCGGCCATTATCAAGATGGCCACAATGGTGTATAAACCCACTGGCTTTACAAATTTTTGCCCCTTCAAGGGGTATTTTGATCTCAGCTTCCATTCTGAAGCTGATGCAATGGCAACAATTAAGCTGCCATTAATATTTAAAAATATTTTACCTTCCTACTGTTCACACCCAGCTCCTGGATGAGGCCACTTTGGTGGTCCAATTTACCAGGTTGCCCTCCTACCTTTCCCCCAAAAGCCTCCACCATGAGCTCACGGAGGATTTGGCCATTTACAGTGGAGACCCCATGCTGAAATTTATGGTTCCATATGAAGCATATTGTTTGGCAGGGCCACGCGCCTTTATGGCAATCCACCCATTCCATTGCAACACTCTTCTTGCAATTCCCCCTCACATGGTGATCAGATCCACCCCTGATCAACTATTCTGGGCACACATAAAGAATGGATGCACTATTTGCCCCTTGTGCTTTGAGCTTGATTACTTAAAGCGCAAGTGCCCTATGGCTTCCACCTCCATCACTTCCTCTGCTCCCCCTCCATCATCAGCTCGGCTTCTGCCACACCCAATTTTTCAAGTGGGGCTTGATTCTCCTGACCCCAACCTCAGAAAATTCTGGCATGGCTTCTAAAGCTGCAGCCAATCAAAATTTTAAAACTTTAAAAATTCAGTTGGATTACACCAAATTGAGCTGATAGCTGAAACAGTTTCAGCTGAGCTGCCATGGTTGACAATTTGCGGCCAATCAGGTGCAGCCAACTTGTCAACTCTGGTGGTTGGTCCAGAATTAGCCAAGTCAAATCCTTTTTAGTGTCTCAATTGGATTGATGAAAATGACCAATCATATAATGTTAAACCGGGTTTTGCATTGGATGAGTTTTTTGTCAATCCTCCTGAATTGCGCCCCACCATTTTTATCCTAAAAATGGCTATCCCACCTATAAAAATATAAATAAAATGGCAGTCAAAGCTTCTGCAGCTCCTGTCTACACCCCTACACGCCAGCAACTCCGTGAGCAATGGAACCCCTGGTTAAGGGTATTCCTCTACCCAATTATATCATGATTTTGAGGAAGATGCATAATATTAAATCGAGGAGCTCACTTTGGTGTAAGCTGTGCTTACATCAATGTAGCAAAAACTTCTATTTTTAACCCCACTTAATCTGAAACCCATCAGCGCATCAAGTCTTTCACTTGTGTGATGGTTTTTATCACTTTTGCTGAGCATCAACTTGCTCAATATGTTGAGGCGATGGACACCGCTGGCCTCATAAACAAAGAAAACCCACAACTATACTTCCTTATGCCCCATGTTGCTGATGCTCCCACCCCAATGCTGTCAGCCATGGTCTGCCAGTTAAAGTGGGCGCCAGATAAAAGTTACTCCAAAGCTTCCTCCACTTTTGATATCACTTCCTAGGCTGTTAGCTGAGGTGCAATAATAGGACTTTTTTATTTTAAAAATTCTTTTGTTTGGCCCATTTGCAAATAAAGATGCGTGTGGCTCCCCATTTTTGGGTTGGGTATCACTAGTGCTAAAAACTAAGACTTTTATTTACTTATAAGTGGTATACTATGAAGAGAATTCATTTCAGATATCCCCCTTTAATGATTATATCATTATTTTCTCAGGTGTGAAGTATATTGTTAAAAAATATTATCAATATATTTTAATAACTTTACATTTTTATCTAAATCTACAGTTGGTATCTTTAATCCAATAAGTTCGTTTTCTCTTACCATAGAACAGATACAATGTTTGTCAGAACCCAAGTGAGATTTAGCCACCCTATTGAATATATATAAAATACTTTCAAAAGCCTTATAAATTGAAGCAAATGTTGATTTATGGGATGCATGGAATTAGTATCATTGATTCTCTCAAACACAAAAGCTCTACAATATGGGAGAACTTTATTTGAAGTAAGATCTTCCATTTTTGAATGTGTAGTTGTGGGATTTCTCTACAAAAAATCTAATCCTCTTAACATAAAAACAGTTAGTCAAGGTGTGGATAACATAACTTTTGATAATTCAAACGTTAGCAGGCACTACTTAGCTCATTTTTTTGGACAAGAATAACACAATACACCAACCAGTGTGTTGCCAAAACCAAATTTTAAAAGTTTTCTGCATCCAAATTATCCTTAAGTTGCTTAGCTCTTGTAGGGCTATATTTTCAGGTGACCACATCCCTTCTTCTCTACCCAGAATTCTAGCTAATTCCATCAAAATACAACCTGATCACGTCTCTAATCTTCCTTTAATGGAGCGTTATATATATATAAACATTAAGGCTTTATTCAGTTACCATTTTATTTAAGTGTGAGAGAACAAAGTCTAAAAGTGCCACATAAGCATTTGCGCATCACAATCAAGATGTCACAACAGGAAGAACCTTACTAACCAAGAGCTTTAGGTACCTGGAAGTCTCAGAAAAGGGACCCTATGCGACTGCAAGAGCATTTGTCACTCTAGTCAGCTAATGTGGGTGATAGAGGCCAGCATGGCGTGAATGTCCATAACCTCTTGATTAATGTTTAATTTTGGGGTTGGTTAAGCCTTTTACGTGCAAACTTTCAAAACCCCATTAATAAAAGACTTAGGGGAGCAACCTTATATCCTAATCAGTAGTAATTACCATTTGGCAAAAAGAAGGGGAGGAAGCTAGAGGCATTCTTCTTGTCACCATGGGCGATTAAGCCCATGTGGTAGATGAGAGGCATGTGACAGCGTACTACTTGAAAAATAGCGCCTCTTCTCCATATTCTAAAATACCCATGAGTTGGTACAGAAAATTTAGGGTGTGTTTTGGGAAGAAGCAATGGCCAGAGGTCATCCCAACAAAGGTTGGCAGAGTTTCTCCTCCACAAAAGGGTACCTCTTACAGTTCATGTTCTACCAGTAAATTTAATTGATATATGGTGAAAATAATTTGAGCAAATCAAGTTTAGGGTTTGGAAATCCCAATTGCCGTTATTCTCTGATACCAGCAACTTTGAGCCTATCCCCTAACTGGTAAAGGCGCATTAAACCACTTACATGCTCAATGAGACCGCCATATGTGGCCTATCTGTGGATTCAACCTTCTGTCCACCAGAGAAGTCATCATTGTGCCAAGCATAGTTGCTTCAGGATAAGGTCTTTTATAACAGAATTTGATATTAATCCAGCCAGGCAGGTCAGACTAAGTCAATATCTGTACTAATTTAGGGTGTCAATCTGCCATAGTTAAATCACGGAATTATTCCTGAAAACAAATAAACTATTTTCCCTTTACCTATTTTAGTGAGTCTATAAGTCAGAGGACCCCAACAGGTTCAACTGTCGCTCTATTTTTTACTACCCGCTATTTTATTTAATTAAAAGATTTTTATAAACTAGATTTATCTGTGAGTTTAAGAATTCTGCCAGTCATTCAGTGGATATGGTTTCCTACTTATAAATTACTGAAAAGTGCTTATGGGTGCTATACATCTTCTTCATCCCACAATATGGATGGCTGTACTAGAGATCATCTGGCTGGTGTTTTGGATGGTAACTGATACTGAGTGCCAGTGAAGTCTTATTTTTATCACATGCTCCATGACATGATAGAGCGATCCAAATTCTCATTTTTCTCCACCCTCTTTTATGAGTTGAGTGCCACATTGGTTTTATTTTATTAATGTAAGATACAACCTTTGGTTAATTTAGTTTTTTGCCAAATGGCTGGCCCATTCTTTTGATTACAATTTTACAATGTGGTTAAGAAAGATCTCCTGACACAAACAAAGGTGGATTATACCACCATACTGTATTATAATCACTCAGGTTTACGTTCTCTCCTCATCCTGTCCAGATTGGATGAGTCACAAGTGTGGATTATTGTTTGTTCCTGTCAAGAAATTGATATGACTGAACAATAAGCCCTATATCCGGTGGATCATAATGTAAAGTCAAGGTGAGCCATGAGATCTAGCAGAATATAATGTTGATGCCAGGTGAATTTATCAATATATATATTGGCAAAATGAGCGAATTCCTCCAAAGCCTTGATGATAGAACAAAACACCTAAAAATATAGCAAATAGAGATTTACTAAATAGGATGTTAGGAACTGATTAGGACTACCAAAGATTAATATTTGAGCTTGAGAAGAAGAATGGAGATCTTTGGAAGAATAAGATTGTAGATAAGGATAAGTGGAAGTAGCCATTAAAGTTAAAATTACTTAAAGTGGTATTGTTGGGCAGTATTTGCTTAGTTAAAGTCTTTTAATATTATTATCAAGGGCCAGAGATCATAATATCGCTCATCAATTGCTCAGTGAGGTTTACCCTGTGCAACCAGTTTGGCGAAATTGACTAAGATAGCCAAAAGTTAGCAGTAGTACTCACTACAGTGGGCCCATTGATCAAACTATATAACAGTTTCATATTCGCCAAGCAATGGCGCAACCAGTTCCTCTTGATGGGGTATTACCCTGTTGAGATTTTTGCCCATATTCCTAGCCTGCTAGATTACCAGGAATCGCTAGGGGATAATTCCCTAAGGCGAAGTGATTTGGAAATAAGATCAGCCCAAGTTTCAAAGTAACTACGTTTGGGGGATTTTGAGATATTCGTCTGGTCTTATCCGTCAGGGACTGATCCAGATGAATACTTAAGAACTCAATGGGTGGAGTTGCTGACAAAATAAGGGCATCTGATAGTGATTAACTATCAGGTGTACCAATTGGGATCAGTCAGGTTTCATCACCAACTGATTGGGAATGAATAGCAAGTTGCGAGGAGAGTGATGCTGCCTGCAACTAGTGAATCAATCAGTTGGTGTGTGACCTGCCTTAATGGGTAAAAACCATTACCTAAGCAGGTCACTAGCTAAATATGGTTAGTTCACTTGGACTGAGAGTTAAACGTTAGGGACACGTTTTCTGAATCTTTCCATTAAGAATTTGGGGATGTCCAATGAAGAATACTAGCCAGGATGGGGAATACCATTGCTGCCAAGATGAGGATGGGTGATTCAATGGCAATGGCTGCCGTTTCATTGAAGAGGTGCCAACCAAGGGTTATATGACCGAATCCCTACTATAGATTCCCTTGGATTACTTATAATAAAAAACAGTATATAAAATAACAGCATTTAGTAAAGAAGTTCTATATTGTTCATCTGGTATATAGTTTGAGTAGTAAACTATTATCAGCTTTCCATTATGCTATTCTTCTCAAGGATATTATTTCTGTGTGTGATAATTGGAAGATGCTTAGAGAAAAGAGTAAAGATCTGAGTGGGGATCTAGAGAAGAAAGAGACGCAATTGGGGATTGCTTCCAACTGTGTGTTTGACCAAAGAGATTGTCACCAGGGAATCTCAACGAGGATCAGGTTGAACAGAATGAGGGAACAAATACCTAAGATCATGACATCTTAAGTATCTAATCAGGAATACTGGCCGAGCGTTGGACCAAGATATAAGAATTTATACACAACTATGAATAATAGTCATCATACTATTTATCAACTGATAATCCAATATATTATACAACGTGACAAAGTACACAAGAAAACCAAACCTATGCAGTTGAAAGATTACTAGGGTTGTTTTCCAATAATAACCAATAACAGTAAATCTTTACAAGTTGGTGCTCACTACAAGGGTAGTTGAGTTGAAGAATCTATAAGAATGTCATACAAAGACGAGTTACGCAAACTGTGGACTGAGTTAGCCACTGTGAATTAAAATGCCCTTAACTCTGCAAACCATTGGGAATTTTCAGCCTTGGAAGAATGAGTCGCCAAGGTGGAGGAAGGGATAGATAATATTGCGAGTTTCAAGAATGAGTTACTTGGGAAAGTAACTTCGTTGAAGAAGAAGGAAGGGGATCTCGCTTGAGAGGTCTTGTATCTGAAAACAGAGCGAGAAGCAGATCGCGTTTGTTTGAGAAAGTTCAGTGCAGATATAGAGTGACTGATCAAACAGATGGAGGAACATAAAGCTCACAGATGTGCTTGTGAGCCAGATACAGCAAGTGATGCCAAAGAAAGAAGTCCTCGCACAATACTTGGGAAGTCAAATACCCCAAGGAACATGCCACCCAATTTTTCTACCATTTTGGAGATGATGCCTAAAGTCACTCCTCAAGATAGCCGAGTGGCTGAACTGAGAGAATTGGCCAGAGATAACTCAGAATAATTTAAGGCAATGCCAAAATTGCCAACGTTCCATTGTGATAACGCCCCAGCGTTTTTCTGACTGTTTGACATGACCATGTATGGCTATGGGGATCGTCAAAAGGCGTTGATGGTCATGAATTGCCTAGACACCAACTGTCAGAACTTAATGTTACCTCACCTGGAGGGAGACAGATAGTTGTATGCTGAGGCAAAGGCGGCCATCATGAAAGTGTTTGGGAGTCTGACGCGCATGTCAAAGTACAAACAGGAATTTATGGGAATCCAGATCTATAAAGATGAGTCTCTAGCTAGCTTTGTGGATCAGTTTGACCAGGAGTCACAGATCCTGGTCAGAGTGAAAGTACTGGATGACTTTGATGCTATAATCGCATTACAAGTGGCCCTTTGGCCCTATTGCAATTTGCATCTCATGATGTCTTCCGTGTTCACAATGGAAATAAATACCTCACAAATTATAGATGGTTTGAAGATTTTGGGAGCAACATTTGCTGACCCAAATTGAAGCTTCAAATCCAATCCAGTACACAATTCGAATCCCATGAAGGGAAACGAAGGAGCTAAAGAGACGCTCAACTGAACCATGCCAGGAGATAAGCCCAAAGAATTCAGACGGTTGAATAAGAAGGAAAAGGTCTGCTACCAACGTGGCAGGAAAGGACATTTCGCCGTGCACTGCAAGAAGCCAAAGGATCAGATTAACGTGGTCCAGATGTAAAAGTCAGCTGTCATAAAGGAATCAGGAATTGCTACCGCTGTCTAGACAAGGAACATTCTAGAGCTTCAGAGAAGCCTGTTCCTCCTGACATTATGACCAAGTAATTGATATCAGTGATCTGTTCATAGATGACAAACAGGATCAGCTGTATCAAGTGGTCAATCTGGATATAAATGATGTGGCCAGAGATGGTGCAAAAAGAATTTACACCGAGATAATCAAGGAAGTTGCCTGGCCGTATGCCTGACAACTGGCAGACAAGATGCGAACTGCCAAAAATCTTGAAGAATTATCATATGTCCAATTAGATGAGGCCAATTTGTTGATCCCCCTTAGCGCGATAAAGGAATTGATTCCTGATTTATTGGTGCAAATTATTCACACACTTGATTTGGCTAATAACACCGCTATTCACTCAGTAAAACTATATTGCAATACTCTGAGTGTACATATATAGACATACAAGTGAATCAAGTGCAGGTGAGGACGATTGCTGACAGCAGTTCGCCCATAAATATTGTCTCAACCAAGCTGGTAAAGAGGATGAAGATCTCACCAGAATTGGAACATAAGAAGGAATATGGGACAGCTGGGTAAACACCAACATCTCCTGTGGAGCGTATAGCGTGTTACCATATGATTTGGGTCATTGGTGGTATCTGCGCCAGCAATAGTTTTGGCCAACCAGAACTATGACATTCTGATCAGGATGGAGTTTCTATGCAAATATGGAGTTAAATGTAGCTTTGAGGATATTATGTTGACTATATTGGGTCAGATGTTATCATTAGTATATCAGAAGGATGGTGAAGCTCCGCTGAATTGGAGAAACAACTTTATCAATCTAATATACAATGATGGCATTGTCCCAATTAATTACCAATTAGATGGTAGGAAGCAATGCAAAATGCCGGCGGAAATCCTAGAGAACCTGGGAAATTCACTGAGGATCAAGAATGAGAGGACCATACCACCAGGATCACAGATGATAGTTGACATTGAGTTGACATTGGAGTTACCTGAGCTGTTGTATGGGGAGTCAGAAGCCCCTGGAAGAAGTCCAGAGTGGAGCCTTGGGTGGCTCCTGGGATAATAATGCCGGGCCATGGAGAAACTCAAATACTCCTGGCGAATTTGAGTGAAAAACTGATGAAGATCAAGAGGAATAAGATTATCGCATTTGTTTATCTGATCCTGATGGCTGAATTGAGGAGATTCCACAATTTTAGGACCCTTGAAGAGATAGAATTACCAGTCAGGGTAACCAAAAGCATCAATCTATTGGTTGATTGTGAGCAACTCTCTGATCTGTCAGAAGGCTAGCAGGAGGAGGTGCTCAAACTTTCCAAAAAGTATCAGGAAGTGTTTGCTCAGGATGACCACAATTTGGGATGCGCAAGAGACGTGATCCATAAGGTTGACACCAGAGAAAATTTCCTAATCAGGATGAGACCAATCCAACGATCAAAAACCACCAAAGCATTAGTTTAGGATAAAATCAACAAACTAGGGAAGCATGGGTTTCTAGTTCCATTGTCAAGTCCCTTGGAGAGTCCAATTCTGATCATGAAGAAAAAGGATGGCTCCAACTAGGTGGTAATTGGCTACTGGAAGCTGAATAAAATTACAAAGAAGAATTTTTATCCCCTAATGAGGATCAACAATGCACTAGATTGATTGGGAGAAGAGAAGTATTTCTCCACAATGGATCTGATCTTAGGATCTTGGCAGATAGACTTGCCAAAATAAGACCAGGAAAAATGCGCTATTACCACGCAGGGGCTATACCAACTGACGAGAATGCCTCATGGTCTATGTAATGCGCCTGCAACGTTTCAGTGGGCCATGGACGCGATACTGAGCGACTTGAAGCTGTCGCACATCCTGGTATACCTGGAAAATATAACCGTGTTCAGTAGGATGTTTATTGATCATCTGCACCACTTGAAAGAAGTATTCAGCCACTGTCCATGGCTAACCTGAAGATTAAGCTGAGGATGTGCCACTTCTTTAAAAAAGAGTTGTAATATCTGGGATTCGTAATCAACTCCAGTGGATTGCAGCTGCAAGCCCATAAGGTAGAAGCCATAGAGTGGATGGTTGTGCCGCAGATTGTCTGAGACATCCAAGTGTTCCTTGGGATGGTCAGATATTACAGAATATTTATTTGGGACTTCGCCCAAATAGCTGAGACCTTATTTCATTTAATAGAGGATCTGAAAAAAGGATTTGTATGTAATGAAGAGGCCCAGGGGTCCATCGATGAGCTATGCTGGTATTTAATGGATTCTATAATTCTGAAATATCTGAATTTCGATCAAGAGTTTATTATCCAAACTGATGCTTTGTTGATGGCGATTGGCGCCATACTAAGCCAAGTAGATGAACTTGGGGATGAACATCTGGTGATGTATGTGAGCCAGACACTCTCAGCCGCTGAGATGAACTTCACTGTGACTTAGTGTGAATGCCTTGTGGTCATTTATGCATGTAAGCGCTTTCAGGTGTATATCCATGGAACGCACTTTAAAGTGGTGAAGGACCACTCTTTGTTGCGTTGGTTTCACAATCTAAAAGAGTCAGAAGGATGACTGGCCCAATGGGCACTTAAGCTCCAGGCTTATGATTATGAGATTGTCCATTGAGTGGGGGCTTCTCACCAGAATGTGGATGGATTATTGCAGTTACCAATGGTCCAGATGGTATAATCACAGGCGGATGAGCTATTTCAGAGAATGGTCGACGGAGAATTCTGGAACAAGCCCTGAGAAATCCAAGGTGTGCTTCAGAAAGTGATGGAAAACACTGAGACTATTGAGGGACTAGTATTTAAGATGATCAATGGGAAACAGTTATTATTCCTGGAACCATCATAAAGAGCAGCTATCATGCAAGCTGCTCACAATTTTGTCAGGCATGGAGGCCTGAGGAGAACAACCAATCATATTTGCCAGTACTATTACCGGGAATCCATCAACTACAATGTCGCGGATTATCTAGCTTGTTGCGTGGAGTGCCATCTGCACAAACCACATAAGAATACAACTGGATACTGTCCGGTCCTCCCTGGATTTGCATGACATACAGGTTCCATTAATGTAATGAGACTGTTGACGATGAGCACAGGGGGAGCCAAGTACAATATAGGTGCCATTGACCATCTGATGAGATTGGTCAAGACAAAGGCCCTAACGAAAGTAGACACTACCAGCACTGCAAGGTTCATCCTGGATCAAGTAGTATACCAGCATGGATGTCTGCAGGTCCTGCTTAGCAATAATGGGACCAACTTCCATCACATGTGATCCTGAGATTAAATGAGATAATGGGGATCAGAGGAGTTGTGTAAGTACCCTACTAGCTGGAGATAAACGGACTGTTAGAACAGGTGAATGGAGCACTGGCCATGACGCTGAGGAAGCTGGTCGCAAGAAGAGCTTACGCGTGGGGAATGTACCTGAGTTTAATGACATTTGCCTACAATATTAGTCATCATACGGCGACAAGAAGAATGCCATTTGATTTGTTGTATGGAGAAAGGCCGCGTTGCCACCAATTTCATACTTGGTGGTGGAATCAACATTGGGGATGAGTGCCAAACAGTACTTGAACTGACTGACGAATATCCTGATCAATATGCAATCACAAGCATTTGATACTATATTGAAGAAAAGGATATGAGCGAAATTGACAGATGATAAGAACTGACCAGACTTAGTAGAATATCGATTAGGTGAAAGAGTAGCCTATTGCAATACGCCTGGTTTTGGAAGAAGAAACAAACTAGATGCATTGTGATCAGGTCCATTTAAAGTTATTGCCAAGATGGTGACTGATGCCTACTCCATCAAAAACCTCTTGGATGGAAGAGTTGTAATTGAGTCCATGCTAAGTATCTTAAGTGATGTATCAATGAAAAAAATAAAATAATTTTTAAAGGACCAATGAAGCATTAAGTTGGTAATGTTCTGATGATTAGGTCAAGTTCGAAAAAAGGACCTTTGAACTAATTTAGATGGTTAAGTCTGAAAAAGTACCTCTGAACCATAGAAAACTGGGAGGTTTAAGTACCCAGGACACAGTTTGGGGGAAAAAGATGGACCTCTGAACAGAAACTTGGTTAAGTCCCATGAAAAAAAGAAGAATAAAAATAAAAAAATGATAAAATATATTGGAAAAAAGATTATAAACTGCACAGAGAAAAAACTGATATAATTTTATAATTTTTATATTTATTAATTGTCCTTGATATGGGGATGATTCCGCCTATGTCACCTCTTGGGAGAGGGAGGATGGATCGCAGTAGGAATGAACAGCCCATTAATTTTATGTGAGATCAGATGCTAGCAAGGGCTAGACCTACACAAAACCACATTTTTGAGTGGACGCAGAGCCCTGTAAGAAAGAGATTAGGGAAAGGGAAATTGAGATGTCAGATGAAGCCAATTGTGAAATCCCAGAGCAGGGAGGAAAGCAACAGTATAAAAAGAGGCAATTGGCGATTAACTCTGAGTAATCCTGATATGATACCGGTGCTGGAAGATTAGTCTTAAGTGCCTGATGACAGGCTTCATCAAGAACACCAGACATTTGGGCCAGCAGCGAACAAGGGATGCTTGAGGGGTTGCTGAATCATTCCCCCTACCAATGCCATCAGGGTAAGATACTGATGGGAAGCGCTGGCAAAGAGATAGTCATGCAAGGAACAAATGGAATCCTTCAAGTGACAACTATGGGCTTCTTGGAAGCTAAAGCTGAAGGAGCAGTGTAACCCAAGCAAGGCTGGAAGCTTTGTGGACCAACTTAGAAGAACTTGGCCAGCAAAGTGAAGAGTATAAGCAGTGTTATCCCAATCCATGATGTTATCAAGATCAGAGGGTTTCAGCGCTAGGGAAAAAGTCTCAGTGACTAGGACCCAGAGCTCAGCGTAGGGGAGCTCAAAATGAATACTGTTACCGATGGTGAGCTTGGTAGCCAGAACAGCATGGTTGTGATATTGTCCAAGTCAGAAGAGGAACTCAGGAAGCAGGTCTTACCCGACAAGAAATGAGCAATCAAGAGCAAACGGCATAATCTCTGGAGCATCTACAATGATGGTTGGTGCATCAGCGAAAGGAGCATAATCCAGGAGATTTTTGAAATCTAACTCTGTAATTGACAGCAGAGGAAAAATTGGATGAGAGTTGTTCAAATGATTGCAAGCCTGGTTTTGGAGGGATTAGCTACCACTTCTGGTAATTTGATGGAAGTATTAGCCGCTGGCACCAGACTAGGGTTATGAGTCCTGGAAGGACTATAGAAGAGGTTCCGCCATGCATCCTGACTCATCTTCTGGAAGAGCCAGAGGTCTTTATCAGATAAACTATTCAGAAGCTGTTGGTATCTCAACTTGGGATTTGACATATGAGCTGGATGAGAAGGGGGATGTCGGACTTATATGGAAGTTGACATTATGCACCCTACAATCCATTAAGCTCCAATTTCAGAAATTAATCTCAAAATTAATGAGATAAGCTCTCCAAGAGAAGAATTAGGAAGAGACTTGAGCTAAGAGGTTATGAGAGAAATAACAAGGGCGAATAAAAATAAGTATTCTTAACTGGGCCATGAAACATTCATCAACAGCAAGAATCTCCTATCTAAGATGAGGAGAAAATCAGGAAATCAAGGAAGCTGGACCAAGAATACTGAATATGACAGCAGGTCATATGCCCTGATGGAAGGAAAAACCGATCCCAGGACTAATATCAACATGAGTAATTTTATCAGCTTGGCATGACAGTAGATCGCGGGGACTGCGCTCTGAGAAGGTGGTAGCGAGGAGGAAGAGGAAGAGCGCTACATGCCAATGGTCATCCCAAGCAGCATTGAGTACTGATTATTGTACTCCACTTGAGCCAATGAAGTATTTGACTGAATGTCCAAAGTGGTGTTCTCATGCCCCAGTCCTTTTCTCGCTGAAAATCTAAGCAAGAGGGGGATGTGTTGGGATTTTTTGCACATATTCCCAGCCTGCTAGATTACCAGGAATTGCTAGGGATAATTCCCTAAGGCGAAGTGAATTGGTAATCGGTTGGCTCAAGTTTTGGAGTAACTATGTTCAGGGGATTTGGAATATTCGCCTGGTCATATCCATCGGGGATTGATCCAGATGAATACTTAAGATCTCATCAGGTGAAGTTGCTGACAAAATAGGGGCATCTGATAGTGATTAATATCAGGTGTACTGATTGGGATTGGTCAGTTTTCATCACTAACTTAGTGGGAATAAATACCAAGTTGTGAGATGAGTGATGCCTCCTGCAACTAGCAAATCGATCAGTTGTTGGATGCCCTGCCTTAATGGGTAATAAGTCCCATTACCTAAGCAGGTCGCTAGCCAAATATGGTTGGTTCACTTAGATCGAGAGGAAAACATTAGGGACACATTTTAACTCTTTCCGTTTAGGTCTCAAGGATATCCAATGATGAAATCTTAGCCATGATGGGGAAGACCATTGCTGCCAAGACGAGTATTGGTGATTCAATGACAACGGCTGCTGTTTCATTGAAAAGGTGTCAACCGAGTATTAGATGACTAAATCCCCAATATAAGTTCCCTAGGATTCACTTATAATATAGTATCTATGAGAACAGCATTTAGTAAAGAAGTTCTATATTGCTCATCTGGTATATAGTTTAAGTAGTAAACTGACATCAGCTTTCCATTGTGCTATCCTTCTCAAGGATATTATTACTGTGTGTAATAATTGGAAGACTCTTAGAGAAAAGAGCAAAGATCTGAGTGGGGATCTAGAGAAGAAAGAGACACAATTGTGGATTGCTTCCAACTGTGTGTTGGACCAAAGAGACTGTCACTAGGGAATCTCAGCGAAGATTGGGTTGGACAGAATGAGGGAATAATTTCCAAGCTCACAACATCTTAAGTATTTAATCAGGAATACTGGCTGAGCGTTGGGCCAAGCTATAAGAATTTATACTCAACTATGGATAATAGTCATCATACTATTATCAACCAATAATCCAATATATTATACAACGTGATGAAGTGCACATGAAAACCAAACCTGTGCAGTAAAAAGATTACTAGTGATATTTACTGATAACAACCCAATACAGTAAATTTTTCATATCCCAATTTATTGTGTTATCTCAATAAGTGGAACTAAAACTTGCCTTGGATACACTACTCTGGGCCCAAAAAGTGCTTTTCCGTGAGAATATGGTTATAAAGGACTATCTGGACAAGGCCTTCCACCAACTGAACTTGTTTGGCTGCCAATCCCACCAAATTGCTGACCGCTTGATTAACACTACAGAGCTGCTATACTGTGCAGAGAGGAAATGTATTAATAGTGTTGAAAAGGGTGGGTATGCATAGACAAGCTGCCCCCATTTAACTGCAATGGAAACATACCCAGATGTTTTGAGCAGTTCAAATTTGCAATAGAAGGGGCTTTCAATTGGCAGAAAGCTAAACTGTTATTATCACTCTGGATATTGAGAGCCCCAACCAGGTCACATGTTATCTTAAAGTAGTACCATAATGTATCAAGAGGTGAATGAGACCTTGATCCACCTGTTTAGGGGGTGGAAAAAATGGCGCGGCTCAAGGCAGAGTTTTTGACTATATATTTTCAAAAGAACAAGTCATTGGTGGAGTTCGCAGAGAAGTTCAAAATTGAGACTCATGTGTTGTTGGTAGCAAATATCTTAACTAATGATGAGGTGAGAATAGAGATGACGGTAACTGTCAAGCTATATCAAGACCTGTATAATGCTATGAACTACATTCTTCAAGATGACGCAGAGCTATTAAATATCATCAATTTTCCACATCATCTATCTATTACATTTAGAGCCCAAAATATGGAACGGAAAGCTCCTGCAACTGCTACTGAATCACCATCAGGAAATGGACATTAACGACTCAGGTACAATCCATTGGTTAGTCCTCATCCACTAACACTCTGGAGGTTCCCTTCCGCCACCATGATTACTCGCCAGCTTGTTATCAGTAAAATTACTATCCATCATTTATTTTCCACCATGGACCTGTGAGTGTGACACAGACAAGTGCCATTTACAAATGGTTTGTTTCTCATGTGGTCAAAGAGGCCATTATGCGGCTAGCTGTCCAGATAAACTGAATGTCCATGCAGTACCCGTTGCAACAGTTGAGCAGGGAAAAGATTGAGTAGAGTAGAGATGGGACACTATATTTCCACTATTTCAAATATATTTTTCCCTGATGATTCCCATGAGTCAATTTGTGTTAGACCTGGTACTCACCCCAATGTAATATCATACCAACAAATCCCCTATGTTATCTGACCTCAAACTGAGGAAGAGAACCGAATAATGCAGACTTGGAGTTCTGCCAAGATGTTCAAAAACCGTACACCTGGAAAATCCTTGAGTGAAACGTTACAGTTGAAGTTAGACCCTCAACTAAGATTACAGCTCTAGAGGGGTGAAAGTGGCGAATTCAATTCGAGAAAATTGCCCAGAAGTATCTGCATGTTGGTGCCAGTATTTTCACTTTTCTAGATAACCAAAAACCCTTGGTGTTTATGTAATAAATACCAACAGTTCTTAACAAGAATGCACATATTGTGACGTTTTTGTACTCAATATCAAAACTTGGGCGATTATATTTACTAGCGCTCCCATCAATATAATATGCACCAAGTATATAGCTAAAACTTCAGCTGAAGCCTGATGTGGAACATCAATCAGTGTATGGGACTGCGGGGATACAGAGCACTGTGTCAGAGGGCGCATACAGCATATTGCCTATGAGGTTTGGGTCAGTTGGGGAAATCGCTCCAGTTGTAGTTTTCCCTATTAACAATTATGGCATGTTGTTTGGAGCTACATTCATGCAGCGATTTTGGAAATAATCATTATGCAAAATAAATCATTAGTATCATAGTACAGAAGATCCTCATTTACTTTACTTCCAGCGGATTCCCAAAAGACCCCTTCCACTCCAGCCAGATCAAACTATCATATAGCAAAATATGAAATTCCTGGTTGATCATGGGTGATGAAGCAGAGGACCAGAGATTTTTCTTGCCAGATTTATGAGTATAATGGTTTTCCGCTACAGGCGGTGAGCACTTTAAGCATATCTTCTGGGCAGCAGGTCATAATAGGGATTAAGCTCAAAATAGACGTCCCTGAAGGGCTATACAAGAAATAGTGGGGCCCTACCAGCAATCACGGCTTGAAACCCATGTGGCTCCAAAGCTGCAGTTACCAGGACATGGGGAAGTGAAGTTATTGCTAGCAAACCTACAGAAGGATTTTAAGAAGGCCCAAAGATACCAAGTGGTGACTTATTTATACTTAATCCTATTGATAAAGTCCGCCATATTTACGATTTTATCTCTTGGGAGGACCTTGGCCTGCCTGTAAAAACCTCATCCAGCATAATGACCATGGTTCCGCATGAGGCCATAACTGGGCTGTTAGATAAACAGAAAAATAGGGTGAAATCCCTATTCGAAAAGTACTGAGATATTTTTGCTTCTGATGATCATGATTTGGGATGTGCATGCAGGATGGTGCATTGGGTAGGCATAGGAGACCACCCTCCCATTTGGTCACTGCCTATTCGGCACTTTGAGGTGGTGGAGGAAGTAGTCTATGATGAGGTATAAAAATTGATTGAGCAGGGGACGTTAGAGCCATCAAAGAGTCCGTGGGCATCACCTGTGCTCATTATTTTATATTTATTGCGGGGAAGGCCGACCATGGGACGGACACTTCCGAATATGACTCAGACGAGACAAAACTCAGTACCAGGTGAGGCACCCCAGAGAAGCGATGCTATCTCTTGTTGCCAGCGGGAACGCCACTTATGGGAAGGGGAGGGAACGTGTGTAGGGGGCGTAGCCACTATTGAGCACATGTGGAGGAAGGGGTCTGATTTGATGAACCAGACTGGGAACCAGGAGGAGACCAGCTGCTGGTGACGTGGTGGGAGATATCCAAACATCCACGCTTGAAAGTGATCCACCAAATGAGACCAGAATCTGTGGACAGCTTCAGGGAGGGTGGGGATGGATCCGGCGATGGCATCCAAGACAATCGTGTGGATAGTCCACATGGCGATTGCAACCACCAGAGCACGAAGGGAGGGTGGGAGGGGGAGGCCATTGATGAAGCAAACATATCTCTTGACAGACTGAAGGGATGTGTTTGATCCTGGCCTAGCAGACGTTGGACTTCGCGCCATATTACTTTAGAGGTGGGGCACTTCTCCAGGCGGTGAAACAGCGTTCCATACTGGCCACACACGACACAGGATGAGTGTAAAGCATTAGAACGCTCAGCTGTACGATACACCCGCCTCAGGCAGCGCCACACATGGGAGCGGACTTGAGGCTGCAACAGAGGATGGTGTGCGTATTTCCAGATAGTATTTTGGGTCTCAGTGGAATAAGGGATGTCCATCATGTCCAGGTAGTCCACCCTGGATAGGACTTGGGGTCGAATGGGGATCACGCCATCATGGATGGGTAGCCCCTGTACCTCTTGTGTGAACTGAGGAGAGGGGCGGCCTCTTCGGGTTGTATGTCCACTAATACAAAAGACTCCACTCTGCGCTTCGCATGGAGAGTAGGATTCGTTTGTAGTGGGTTTTGGTCCCGTGAGGACCTGTGGCTGATGTGTGTGATGCGAGGTATTTCATCAGGGAGTGGGGGTTTGATGGATTGTTGAGGCCCAAGGCTTGGGAGAAGTTGGAGCGGGCCACGCGGGACCAGTGTTGGGATGGGAGTGTAGGAGCAGTGACGGCCGCAATCCAGGTGCCTAGGATCTTGGCGGCATGGGCTTTGAAGTCAAGTAGGCCCATGCCACCATGATGATGAGGGCCAAACATGACCTCTAGCCGTACTGGTGGAGGGCGACCTGACCAAAGCCAACCTTGTAGCAAAGCATACAGGGATTTGAAGAAGCTTGGGGAGAAGGGGATGGCGTGGGCTCCAAACCAGACTTTGGATAGGAGCATAGAGTTGGCAAGAACAATCCTGCCAGTGAGGGTAGTAGGGTGGGCTCTGAGAGAGGCGATTCGCTTCGTCACGTTGTCCAGTATATGGCCCTCTATTACTGCTGACGCGTATCCTCCTGCCTCCAACCACACGCCCAGATGGCGTACCGGTCCTATGGTAGGTCGCGGCACAAAGGGGAGCACCAGTGGAGCGGTGTGTTTTGAGTTAGTAAGGCGTGGACTTGGGCGAGCAGCTGGGCTGGGTTGGGAACTACTTGCTGGGGCCCAGCAGTTCTGAAACTGACCAAGGAGGATGATTTCAGTTTTGGAAGCGTTCAGTGCCACGTTGCTTACCCGGGAATATTCCTGGATGAGGGCTTCAAGCGCGCGTGCATCTTTATTATTATACACCCCCACCACGCAATCATCTGCAAATGCCATCATCTTGACTGGGGTTTGGCCTGGCACATGGACCCCAGTGAGTTGGGCATTCACATTTCGCAGTAGTGGGTCAAGGCTGAAGTTGTATAAGAGTGGGCTCAGGGGGTCCCCTTGTCGCAGGCCCCTTTGAGGATGGACTACTTCCGTTAGGAAACCTGGGCCGCGCACAGCCATTGTTGCAGATTCCGTGAGCAGCATCACCCAGTTAATGAAGTGGGGAGGTAGGCGGAATTGTTGGAGGCAGGCCCTAAGGTATTCCCAGTTTACTCTATCATAGGCCTTTTGTTGGTCCAAGAATACAAGTGCCCCTGAGGCTGTGGACTGACACACAATAGCCACAGAGTGCACGTTAACCCAAATCAACCTTCTGGAGATGAAACCGAATTGTTCTGGAGAGATGGTGGCAGATGCTACAGTCCCTAAACGGTTAGCCATGATTTTTGTTAAAATTTTGGTGTCTGTGTTTGTTAGAGAAATGGGGCGCCAGTTGGCTAAGTCAAGCCTTTCCCCTTTCTTGAAGAGTGTGACCGTAAAGGCCTCATGTCCTCCTGGTAGGAGGCGCGTTTCCAACAGGCTTTGGTTGAGTGAGGCTAGCAGCAATGGGGATATGTATTTAAAATATTTTTTGTAGAACTCATATGGAATGCCATCTGGGCCTGGGCATTTTTGGTTTGGTGCACCGCGAATGGTAGTCCATAATTCGTTTGGAGTAATTAAATTCATTATTTCCGGGTATTGGAAAATGGTGCGGATATGAGCTCTGTCAAGAAATTCCGCCATTTCGCCCGCTGAATTGGTTCACTCAGTATAACTTGGAGTAATATCTTTGCGTTTCAATTGCCACTTCAGCCAGTGTGTCCATGATAGAATTATCCGATCTTTGCACCTGTGTGCAGGCCACGCTCTGGCGTGGTGCAAAATTTTTTTGAAGAAGTATGCGGTGCACTTGTCGCCTTTAGTGATGCGTGTGGCCCTGTATTGGACACAAACCCGATGTTTGTGTTGCCTTTCAAGTGCGTTGAGGTGGGCTGCTGCCTCCGCCCACTTCTGGCCCCATGCAGGGCTATATCCTGAGGCTGGAATGTTGGACTCCAAGTGGGCCAATTCTGCCAGCATGCACGATATAACCGCCAATGTGGCTCGTGAGCGTCTGGATGAGAGATGGCGATAGTGGCAGATGTCTTCTTTTTTGAAAGTTGCCCATGTGGAAATGGGGTCCGCACAAAATGGTGCAACAAACAATTTTGCCAAAGTTGCCTCTTCCACCCACGTGGAAAATCCTGGCAACGCAAGCTCTGGGGGGTGGATTTTGCACCAATGTGGGGCCTTTGCAACTGTGACGGGTAAGTGGTATGTTATCGAGATCAGTCGGTGGTCAGAGAATTCCATTTTCGTTGTTTTGAAGTGGGAGATGTGAGGTTGGAATTTTGCCAGTGCTAGAATAAGGTCGATGCGGGTCATGGACCTTAATTGGCCATTGTAGATGTGGGGACGCGTCATGTTTTTAAGCAGTGGGGCATGTTGCAGCAGCGCATCCATTAACCCAAGGGTGGCTTTTAGAATGCGTAGTTCTACGTGACCCTGTGGGGCATGGGGTGAGGGCGGCCACCAGTCCATTGGTGAGGTTAGCCAACAGTTCATATTGGCGATTAGGAAAGAATTGGGGGGTAGCGGGAGGGATTTGACTGATGAGAAAAATTCCCGACGCTCTTGTGCACCGTTTGGGGCGTAAATGTTGATGATTGTGTGTGCAACATCGGCCCATGAGAAGGTGACAACGAGCACTCAGTCATTTAGGAATGTTTCTGAAGATGTAAATTTGAAAAAATTGTTTTTCCAAATTAGCACCCCACAGTGCTTTGACCAAAAGGATAGGGATGGTAGGAGCATTGTTTTCCAAGCATCCTCAGAACCTCGTGGACAGTGGGTTTCCTGGATGGCCAGGATATCCACAGGTAAATTATTTTGTAAAAAACTCAGTTTCCTAGCCCGGGATGGGGAGGCCTTGATTCCCAGCGATATTCAGCATCCCTAGAGTGAAGGTTTCCCCCATCGCACCTTAGGTGCGAGGGGTGGGCCCCCTGGCCCACCAGCCTCTTCCAGGTCCCCACGGGCTTTCACAGCAGCGCGGGTATTAGCAGCAACGCTATCAGGGTTTTTGTTAATTTTTGCAGAAAGAGTCGCGTTGGCTTTGGCCTTCACTTTTTGTTTTCCTGACGTCGGACGAATTTTTTGCGGTGTGAATAAGTTCAGTGCAATGTCGAGTGGGGCAAAAAAAATTTTTGGTTGGGATAGGTCCCAAGTCAGTTTCAACCGGGGCTTGGGTGCAGCGATTGGGTGAGATCAAATCTCCCATCGGATTCTCAGATTGAGTGGCCCATTCAGCTTGGGCCTCCCAATCTGATTGGGTGATGGATTCCTGAGTTGCTTCCGCTGTGAAGGTCTCCATGTCCTCCTGGCGTTGTGAGTTTGGGATGGTGGTGGTGACCTTGGCCGCTTCCTTGGCCGCGGTCCTATGGGCCTGCTTGGCCTTCTTCTGCTCCTGTGGGGAGATGGGCTTTACCAATAGGTAGCAGCCTTGTACTCCCCACGGGAAAGCCTCTTTGGTGCTTGCAGTTGGTTCATAGTGCGCCTCTCCGCTGGCCATGGCCGCCGAGGGGTGCTCTTGGAATGTAACGCCCTCTTTAATGGGGCACGCATGTGCCTTATGGCCGAACGTGTCACAGCAGGTGCAAATGGGGGGCGCACTGTCCACGGTTACCCGGAATGGGTGGGTGGTGTGCCCTGCGATGTCAATAAAGGTGGAGTGCAGGATCTGGGTTAGGTCCTTCGCGATCTCCTCAGTTGGGGTCAGAACTGCGATGGCTTTGCAGGTGCACAGGTGTGGCATCAGTGTGAAACGTTGCATTTTGTAAGATTGTATTTCGCCATATATGGCGAGACCATCTTTCAGGTGTTGCTCCAAAATGTCACGTTTTACCGTAGTAGGCAAAAAGTCAAACGTGAGGAAAATTTGGTTTGATTTTGTCCATCTGGTGCATTTAGTTTTGATGACCCGTTGCCCTTCGGGGAGGTCAACCACTACGCGCACCACTGCAGCCTCGTCTGCTGCTATTTTGCTTTCAAAACCTAGGTCCAGCCAACCGCGTGACATGGAGTGAGGTGCAACGTACACCGCAGTCGGGAAATTTTGTGTATATCTTCACAAAATTTTTCCCATAGGGCCATTTTTTGGATGTCCAGATACACATGGACTCCAAATTCCAACGACGAAAGTGGCTGGGAATGTGGCGTATTGATGTACTGGTTGCATCGTGCTTGCCACGTGAGTATCTCCGGGGAAATTGTGACCGCCAGTTTTTTTAGATTTTTTTCTATTCCGCCAGATTCTCTGGGGCGTTTTTGAATGTTAGAGGCCGCAGGCCTTCCGCCTGCTCCTCTTGCCTTGCTTGCCCAACTGCTCCCAGACATGGGCGCAGACTAATCCCCTCTATGAGATTATCAAACTAGATTTAGTCTTGAATTGAATGGGTTGCAAAAGTGTTTGCAACAAGAAAGAAAAGTCACCTGTGCTCATTATTGAGTAAAAAGATGGCACAAAATAAGTGGTCATTGGTTACCAAAAGCTTAATAATGTCATTAAGAAGGATTCCTATCCTCTCCCACAGATTGATGGCGCTTTTTATCGGCTGGGAGGCGCTAATTACTTCTCCGCCATGGAAATGATTTTGGGGTACTTGAAGATTGAGTGGCCGGTGGTGGAACGTAGTAAATGTGCTATAATCACCTCAAAGTGATTGTTACAACCCACGCATAGTTCTCAAGGGTTGTGCAACGCCTCAGCTACGTTACAACGTGCTATGGATATGATATTGGTTGACCTGAAGCTGTCCTGCGTTCTAGTTTACCTTGATGATATCACCGTGATCTCACAGATTTTCACAGAGCATCATGAACACTAACAATAATTATTCCGCTGACTTGCTGCTGCTAACATCAAGATCAAGCCTCGGAAATGCCATTTTTCCTAAGAGCAAATGAAATACCTTGGATTTATGGTAAGCTCAAAAGGGCTAAAACTGCAGCCAGCAAAGGCGGAAGCTATATTTAAGATGACTTTTCCAGGCAACAAGCGAGATATTCAGGAGTTTTTGGGGATGGTCGGTTACTACTGGCAGTTGATTCCAAACTTCAGCTGTGTTGGGGCACCGCTCTTTGAGCTATTAAAGAAGAATGCCACCTTTGACTGGATGGAAAAATGTCAGAATGCTTTTAGTGTCCTGCGGGATGCGGTGGCTAGTGCGCCTTATTTACATTACCCTAATTTTGATAAGGAATTTATTTTTAAAATGGGGGCTTTTTTTCGCCATAGGGGCCATGCTATTTCAAAAAAGACGGTGAAGGCGTGGAGCACACCATTGCATTTAAGGCTGAAGCCTGAATTGTCATGAACAACATTACACTGTAACTAAGCAGGAGTGCTTTGCAGTGATATGCTTGTAAACAGTTCTAGGTATTTCTCCATAAGGTTAAATTCAAAGTGATAACTTATAATGCCTCGTTGCATTGGCTGCAGAATCTTTAGGAACCAGAAGGGTGGCTCACGCTGTGGTCCCTAAAGCTCCAAGAATATGACTTTGGATTGTAAATCGTCCAGGGGCAAAGCATCAGAATTTGGACTGTCTCTCACGCTTACCAATGGTTGCTATTACAGCAGATTCGTCTGACATCATGTATGGGAAAATGATTGTGGACTAATATTATGATGAGCCACCACAAGTGATCAAAATGCTAGATGGGCTTAGACGGGATACCTTATTGCATAATGGGGAATTAGATAAGCGTATTGGAGTATTGATGCTAATTTTCTAAAACCCTTCACCAGGACATCATTAATTTTGGATGCACATAAGGCAGTAGGTCATGGAGGCCTGAGGAAAGCGCTGGAGTCCTTGCAACCCTGTTACTATTGTGAGAGCATGCACTAAGATGTGCTTGAACGGTTGCTTGTTGTCATCAGTGCCTAGTAGAAACCTTTTTACAAGAAGACCACCTACCAGTTGGTTAAGTCTCAGTTTTCATGGCATACTGTTTCTCTTGATGTGGTGGGGCCTCTGCCAACTGGTGTGAACCTCTTTAAGTATATAATAATAGCAATTAATAATTTGACGAGCTGGGTGGAAGCGAGGACAATCAATGATATGGGGGCTGTTACCACCGTCAAGTTTATCATGGAGTGTGTCATACATCTACATGGCTGTCCACAGGTTATCTTACGGACAATGGAACCAATTTCATGTCGCATATCCTGACCAAGGTGAACAAACTAATGTAAATCCACGGGGTCTTGACTACACCCTACCATCCTGAATCTGATGAAATTTTGGAACGGATTAATGGAACATTGGTAAACATTCTCCGCAATCTTGTAAAAGATTGGCCCTCTGAATTGAGTACCCTCTTGTCCACCGCCATCTTTGCCTAAGATATCAGCTATCACTAGTCAATGGGCAAGAGTCCTTTCCAATTTCTCTATAATAGACATCTGGATTTACCCTCTTTGTCATACTCCTATGTGGAGGATACTGGAGGAGAAGAAGCGCATCGTTATATGACCAACTTAATGGACACGCTGATAAAATTACAAACTGAAGCTTATTATGCCAGCTTAGCTAAGAATCTTCATGATCAGGCGGTAGACCAAAGTAGATGTAGCAAACTACAACATTTCACTGTAGGAGATCAAGTCTTGTCTCATGTCCAATATGGATTTGGAAGTAAGAACAAGCTGTCTAACATCTTGACTGGGATGTCTGAAATAATTGAGAAGATTGTGATTGATACCTATACCATTAAGGAACCTGCAGGTGGTTGGATTATCAACCAAGTTCATGAGAGGTTCCTCTGAGCATACAAGCAAATAGGAACTTATCATTTAGTCAAGGGGGTAATGTTAAGAGAATTATATAACTGGACAACAAACCCTATATCCGGTGGATCATAATTTAAAAGTCAAGGTGAGCCTTGAGATCTAGCAGAATATAATGTTGATGCCAGGTGAATTTATCAAAGTATTCATATTTTGGCAAAATTAGGGAATTCCGCCAAAGCCTTGATGATAGAATAAAACATATAAAATTGTAGAATGTAGAGATTTACTAAGCGGAAAGGTTAGAAGTGAAATAAAGTACCAAGGATTAAGAGTTGAGTGCAAGAAGGAGAAAAGGGGTCTTTTGGAAGAATAAGAGTTTAGGGAAGGATAAATTGAAGTAGCAGTTAAAGTTAATATGTTAAATAAATTGGTCTCGTTGGAACAATTTCTCTTTATTTAAAGTCTTTTATTATTATTTTTATTATCAAAGGCCAGCAATCATCATATCACTCACCCATTGCTCAATGGGTTTTACTCTGTGCAACCAGTTCAGTGGAATCAACCAGGACCACAAAAATTTAACCATCTCTCTTGCCACTGGTCTTCCTCCCATCCCGCTGTTTTGTTTTTGGTTGATAGTATTCTTATGGTTGATGTAAATGCTCCTGGGGAGCAGATTTTGGTGAATTTTTTGGCACCATTGGCGTCTGCCATACCACAACCAGAAGTTGAGGTTTTTCAGGAGCTGGAACCTTGTTTTCCCCTTCAGAATAGCCTGGCGGATGGACCAATAAATACTCCTTCTGCCCCACCTATTTCTCATAAAGTTGTTGATAAAAACATCATGACTGCTTTTTCAAAACCTGTTAAAAGTTAATCTCTATTTGGTATCCATCAAGACTCTCTTGGATAAAGGAGTGGCTAAGAACTTTACCTACTAGCAGGTTGATCATGATTTGTACCTAGATCTTAACGCAGGGTTCTCAGTATTGAGTGCGTTGTCAGCCTTAATGACTTGCTCTATGGTGAGATGCCCCAAATCATTCTTGGTGCATGAGTTTGGTTTCCGTGCTGTTACACTGCAGTGCCAGATATGTTGTTTCCATTATTATTGGGGTTGTCTGATGGTAGTGGCAACAGGTTAGTATTACCCTTGAGTCTACCATTGTTTTTTGAAAATTCTCACGTGTGTAGCAGATTCCCACCTATTGATACCTTTTCACCTGCTGGAGCAGTGAGATTTATTGTCTCAATTCCCACCCCCACTGAGTTCCGCTGGATTTCCCCTCCAGATTGTTGTAGTGCAATGTCATTTTTGATATAGAGAAGGCCAACCTTCTATCCTCTCACTCCAAGTGAGATCTAGCTTTTTGCTTTACAGTAGATGTAATAATATAAATTGTCCTCTGTACCCTTATATAAAGCAACAAGACAAAGCCCTGAATGTAAGGAGAGTGTCTATACCTCTCCTGTTTCCAGCGTGGAGGTGCACAGTGCACAAAGCCAATGCCAGGAAACTATTCAGTAGTAAAATTATTAAAGCCCCATGGAGGGTTCTTGGGCTCAAGTAACAAAGAAGAAAAGGGTTATCCCTAGGATATCTAACCAAAACGCGCGTCGAGGTGCATGGAGGGGTAAGGATTAGGCGTTATAGGTTAAAGGGAACCTGGGCAATCCAATGGTGCACTGGCGGATAGACTTACTGTCATACAAATTAAATTGTTAACATTGCACGAGACATCCTCAAAGAGGTTTACGCACAGGAATATCTGAGATAACATTATAATTGGTGTACCAAAAAATGACTTTATTTAGGGGAGAAGTTGACCAACAGAGAAGGTTGGTCTCAACATAAAATTTTAAGGAAATTTGGTGAAACAATTAATCAATGGAAGTGGGTCAAAGCTGAGGCACACCAATAGGTGCACGCTTCCATTGGGCAAAATGCTATATGGAGTAATTGACAAACTTGGGTGATTGGCTGTAAAGATGGCTGACTCAAGCTGGATAACGCAAAACTAAATGGGTTCAAAACCCCATTCATCCAAAAATCAAAGCGAACCATTTTCCATTGTAAGGAAGGTAGTTCATCGTAACGCCCCTACTCTCATACTGGGATGAACTTTGCCTGCTTCCATAGGACCAACTTGGGCATATTTGCCTTTACCCAGAGTTGGTCTATGGTATGTTTGAGGTCAGGGAGAATTTCTAACCTCACCTTCTTGGCCTCCCTGCAAGAATCTTTATCTTTAACGTTGGTCCCAAGGATGATGTTATTTTCCAACCATGACACTACCCTCTCCTCCCGATGGGGCTCAACCCCCCTCCAGGGGCTTGCACCAGGGAAAAGATCTTGTGGGCTGGGGCAAACTTCATTGTGGCAATAGTTGATTTGGGTTGAGATCCAGTGGCCTATGGAAAACGCTTATGGAAAGCTTTAATCAGTCTTGGGCATGCAAACAGTCACGCGCTGGTACCCAACTGTTCTCTGAAGCATCAAAACCCTTCCAAGATACCAGGTACTCAAGTCTTCTTTTAACATGGCGGGAGGCTACTATTTCATCCACTTCCCACTCTGGCGCCCCATCCATGAGATAAGCCTCAAGAGTCTCTGATGGGGGCCCTCAAACAACGTCAATTTGCTCTCATGAAAGACAGAGAAGATCCAAAATGAAGAGGGAAGATCTAACTAGTATGAGGCGTGACCCACCTTTCTAACAACGTGGTAAGGCCAATCCTCTTTGGTCATAGCTTTTTGCATGGCTGCTTGATAGGGATGTTATGAGCATCAAACATCATGAGATCCCCTTCCTTGTACGCTGGACCCACTCATCTCTTACCATTGGCATTCTCCTTATATACTTGCATTTCTGCCACCAAACTCATGGAGATCCCCTGGTGGATCTTCTTGATAGTCTTGGCAAAGTCAACCACCGTTTCAACTTTAGATCCACAGCTGGGTTCTATTCTAAAGGCGGGTTAAACCATGGTTGACGAAAATGGGGAACAACTGATCGAGGAGTACAAGGTATTATTGTAGCTAAACTGGGCCATTGGTAGGTGAGAAGCCCAATCTGAATGGTCTGCGGCGGTGTAACACCTCAGGAACTGCTCCAAGCACTGGTTCACTCGTTCAGTCTGCCCATATGATTGGGGGTGATAGGCAGTTGAAAGACAGGGGTAAATCTGATGAGTCTTACACAACTCTTCCCAAAAAATGTAGGTAAACTGGGGTCCCCGGTCACTGATAATTTATTGGGGAACTCCATGAAGCGCAAACACATGCGTGATGAAGAGCCTAGCCTTACCAGCCGCGGTTATTGTAGTTCTGTAATGAACAAAGCGGGAGAAATTCGTAAAACGGTCCACCAACACCATGATGGCATCATAACTATCAGATACAGGTAATCTCACAATGAAATCCATTGATAGGAAAGTCCAGGACCCTTCAGCCTTCTGGAATGGTACCAGCAACCCCACTGGAGGCTGAAAATTCAATTTCATTTAATTGCAGACAGCACTCTTTACAATAACGTCCCACCTGGTCAGGCAAGCCCTTCCATTTTTAGGTGCGTCGTATTAAATTCAAGGTCTTTGCTTTCCTAGGATGACTGATGGTGAGTCCATCATGATGGTCCTGGATGATTTCCAGGCGCAGTGGGCCAGAAGGAACCCATAGGCGCCCCTGAAACCACACCATCTCATCCTTTACGCTATAACCCTTGATAACTCCTCCTTATTCAAAGCGCTCTTAGCAAGAACCATAGTATATTCGGCTGATAGTGGATGAGAAAGGACTACCTTTCTGAACATACTGTATTCATCCGCATTTTCCAGAGGTGCAAGCGCTGGGTTGTTGGCCAAGGAAGCGGGAAGTTAAGATAAAATCTTATCTGGTGTGAACATCAACTGGGTGTTATTAACCTTTACCTCTTTTGGATCAGGAGCTAAAGCAGATTTGCGGCTTAAAGCTTCCTCCAAACTATTCTCCTTGCGCTTGGTGAACTTGTAAGAATATGCAATTTGGGAAAGGGTCTCATTCCAATGGGTCTGCCGTGGGGTTAAAACATGAGGGGCGCGGTAGTACAGCAAAGCATAGCAATCTGTATGTATATGGAAAGGTTGAGAGGAGCCATGCAAGTGGTGACTCCAATAAGTCAGCGCCTCCACCACTGCTAGTAACCCTTTTTCATAAACGGCGTAATCCAACTCATGAAGAGACATTTTCCTAGAAAAATATCCCACCAGATACTCTATCCCATCCTCGCCTACTTGTAACAAGGCAGATGCTATGGTGAAGTTGGAGGCATCAGTAGACAAAATGAATTCTTTTAAAGGGTCGACATGGCGAAGAACAGACGTGGACAACAGGGTGCACTTCAGTGCTTGGAAAGCATCCTCCAAAACGGGGGACCACTGAAGCACTTTTGCACCGCTAGCCTTATATAAGGGTCCTGCCACTTTGAAAAGATTGGGCGTGAACTTCTTGAGGAACGTACATGTCCCCAAAAAGCTTCTCAATTCCTTGACTGAAGCGGGGAAGGGCCACTCACGATTAGCCTTCTCATTGTCTAGGGGTTATCATGTGTCCTTAGTCAAACATGACGTTGTCCAGAAAAGAGACCTGGGATTTGAAGAATGCAAACTTGCTGATCTTTAGCGTAAGGCGGGCTGCCCTTAACCTCTCCACCACTTGCTAAAGGTGTACCGCATATGACTCATTATTAGGGGAAAAACCAGGATATCGTCTATTTAGGCAACCGCGCATACCTTTAAAAAGTCACCCAACACTGCATCAATGCAGCGTTGAAAGATAGCAGGGGCATTCTTAAGCCCAAAGGGCATGACCCAAAGCTGTAAAATCTCTTTTTTGGTATAGAAAGAAGTTAACCACTCTAGTCCCTTTTTAATCCAAATCTGATTGAACGCATTGAGGAAATTCAACTTGGAGAAGACCTTCGCCTTCTCCACATAGAGTGCAATATGTGAATCCAAAGGGATGGGATGTAGATCTGGTACAGTGACATTGTTGAGGTTCCCATAGTCTACGCATGGGCGTAAAAGTACCATCAGCCTTCTCAACAAAGAGAAGTGGGGAGCAAACAAGGGAGATATGCTGAAAAATCGCGCCTTTGGCTAACTGCTCCTTCACCCAATCGTCTAACGCCTCTTCCTCCCAGACAGTTAATGGGTAAATGGAAGAAGAAATACGCATTAGATCTACAGTGAGTTTGAACTCACAATCGAACTTGGAGTCATCAGGTAATGCATTAGCTTAGCTGTATCAAAGGAAGATTCCAAACCCTCCAAACAAGAAGTTAGGGGAACCTCCTCGATATGCTTCAACATAGGGGCAAGGCTAAGGGTTTGAAGGTGGGTCCAGTGGGGAAAATCGCCCTGAACGTTAGCCTCAGACAAAGGAACAACTAATGTGCGACCATTATTTAATGTAAGGTATAGGTTATTTTCTATAAAGTTGGTTCTGACGTCAAACTTCCGCCACCACTCCACATCCAAAATGATAGGGAACAAGAGGTTTTTGATAGCTTGGAAGTGATCGGACAAGTTGTACTTGCCAACCTGATAGTCCACTGTCCCAATAATCTTCAGAGTGAGAATACCAGGGGACGCCCCTCCCCTAACCATACCACCTGGCAAATAGCTCAGCCCAAGCTAGTTGACTAGGCTCTGGTCCATAAAGTTTTCAGTGGCGCCAGTATCCACCAGAATATTTGTGCTGAGTTTCCTTAAAGGGGAGGAAAGGATAGCAGTCATTAGAAAATATTCAGAATGGTCTTTATTTAAAGCTGAAAACGCCAGTAAATCACCACCAAACTCTTCATTAGGCAGTAACATGTCACCCTAGTATGATTTTTGATTGAAGAATGGAGAGGAATATTTGGCCACTCTTACTACTGAGGCCACATATCCCACCATATCTTAAAAAAGGCTAAAATGTTTTTGCATTGTAAACGCAACTCTTTTTCAACCTCCTGAGTGCTGAGAATCATAGAAGAGGTCAAACGGGGGTTTTCAGGGGTTATTTGATACACAGGAGTAGGTTCTTTCTATGATCCATATGAGAGCAAATATGGTTCAGAGATATATGTGGTTTCTTCGTTATAAAAAATGCGTTTTTAGATGTGAAAGACCCTATTCTAATAACAGCAACGGATTGCCTGGAGTTATCCAAAGCCATCACTCCCAGGCCCAGCTTTGAAGATTCCACCAACATTGTTTGAACGTGCTGCCTAAGTAAAGCCATTTTTTTATATAAAATTTTTATATTTCGGCAGAAAATTGGGGAATCATGACTTCTGGACCACAAAGCGTCCATATCCACCAGGTATGAACATGAAGGGTGGGTACTTTCCAGTGGAGGCAGCCTAAATAATGCTGAGATGATCCAAATTTTGGGAAAATGAGGAAACAATGGAGCGGTTGAACACAATTGAAGCTCACAGCTGGTGCACACCATTTACACTTTGTGAAAGTCCCACATGGAAAAGTTCATGCACATAAAATAAAGTGGTTGGTCGACTAATGTAAGGAGAGTGTCTATAACTCTCCTGTTTCCAGCATGGAGGTGCACAGTGCACAGAGCCAATGCCAGGAAACTATTCAGTAGTAAAAATTATTAAAGCCCCATGGAGGGTGCTTGGGCTCAAATAACTTAGTAATGAAAGGGTTATCCCTAGATATTAAACCAAAAAAGCACATCAACGTGCACGGAGGGGTAAGGATTAGGCGTTATAGGTTGGAGGGAACCTGGGCAGCCCAACGGTGCACCGGCGGATAGACTTACTGTCATACAAATTAAATTGTTAACATTGCACGAGACATCCTTAAAGAGGTTTACGCACAGGAATATCTGAGATAACATTATAATTGGTGTACCAAAAAATGACTTTATTTAGGGGAGAAGTTGACCAACAGAGAAGGTTGGTCTCAACATAAAATTTTAAGGAAATTTGGTGAAACAATTAATCAATGGAAGTGGGTCAAAGCTGAGGCACACCAATAGATGCACGCTTCCATTGGGCAAAATGCTATATTGAGTAATCAACCAAACTCAGGTGATTGATTGTTAAATTGGCCAACCCAAGCTGGATAATGGAAAACTGAACGGGTTTAAAACCCTATTCAAATAAAAACTAAAGCAAACCAATTTCCATTGTAAGGAAGATAGTTCATTTTAACGCCCCTACTCCCATACTGGGATGAACTTGCCTGCTTCCATAGGACCAACTTGGACATATTTGCCTTTACCCAGCGTTGGTCTATGGTATGCTTGAGGTCAGGGAGAATTTCTAACCTCACCTTCTTGGCCTCCCTGCAAGAATCTTTATCTTTAACGTTGGTCCCAAAGATGATGTCATTTTCCAACCATGACACTGAAATTATATTTTAAAAATATGCTCGCAAAAGGGTGAATTATGCAGAAATCCTCTCCCATCACTTCACCCATCATTTTTATCAGAAGGCCAATGGTACGTTGCAACCATGTGTAGACTACAGCCATGTGAATAAAGCCATCACTAATGTTTCTTATCCATTCCCCTTGATAAAGCCATCATTCAGAAAATTACTAAATCCTGGGTTTTTCCAAACTTGATTTGGTGAACACTTTCCATCAGATTCAGATAGCATAATGTCAGATGTGTCTGATAGGCATACATACCAAGCAGGGATCTAGAATTTTACGTGAGCCTTTCAACCTCAAGAACGCTCTCACTACATTTCAGCTTATAATTGACAATGTGTTGAGCAATCTATGTGACACATGGGCAGTGGCATATATTAATGGTATAGTAGTGCACTCTCCCAACCATGAATAATATATGCAACTTTCAGATAATTTACTGCACAGGTTGGTTATAAGATAGTATTGACACTAGTTATATGGCGACAACTTGCAAGCTGAGTCTTCAATCTAAGCGGTTTTAAATCTATACTAGTGACCTGTAACTTGAGAAAAGAAACTAGGGAACTTATGTTCTTCAATATCCAATTTAGAAGTAAATACGATATATATATATCAATTGAATTATGGTTTTTTATAGAAAAAGTTAGGGATTTTTAGGCAAAGGGTGCACAACATTTCGGCTGACTCACAGATTGTCAACTAATTAACCTAAAACTTTTGACCCTTAGGATTAACTTCCAAATAATGGTGAATTTCTTCGCCTTAGCTAATCCTCAATAGCGTAACATTTTTTATATGACATCCATCCCTTTGTGTCAAAAATCATATACAGATTTTATAAGGGCCATGCTGCTTAGTTACAACTACTAACTACTACTAAAGCAAGTTTTTAAAACGCTTTGGTAGCTTCATATAAAAGACATTAATTATTCAGAATCTCTACCTGAATGATCCGCCATGCCAATCTCACTATTGACTATCAAGACCACATCAAAAACTCATATAACATTGTCAGGGAGGATCCCTGACAAAGCACTAACTGAAACCAATCATTATATTATATCCTTTGGTTAATTTTGACTAATAATATAGTTGGCAATCAATGATGAATGATATATTAATTATTAACAATCTTATAAAATGCTTAATCTGTAATAGAGATGGATAATGTGGTCAACTAAAATTCTAATATTATGTGGGGGACTGAAGGTGGTACTCGCAGCACTGAAGATTGGTGATCTTTATGTAAAGACCTGAAGTGTGAGTTCTTCAGTAAAGAAGTTATCTTCTTGGATGAACTTGTACTGAAGGATGGTTATGCTATCCCACCCAGCAAACTCAAGATGAATCTTTCCTGGCCCATGCCCACCACGCAGAAGCAGTTGCTTAGGTTTTTTGAAACAACTAAATTCTTAGAAAATTCTCACCAGCGCTCTTTAAACTGGTAGCGCCTCTTTAACCCTCATGAGGAAGAATACTCCATTCAAATGGACGGTAAAATGCCAGCACACATTTGAGGCTATCAAGGAAGTTTTTTGTGGTGCCACATAACCTCAAGAACGCCAATTTATCTCAGCCTTTTATTGTGACATATGATACCTCTGTTGCTGCAGTGAAAGAGGTCCTGCTTAAGGATCATTATTAGTAGAACATCATATCTTCTATTTTTCATGTAACTTTTCTCACCTTAGAACAATCCTGGCCATATATTTCAAGGAGCTCGCCACGGTGTCATGGTTGCTCATTCACTGGAAGTATCTTCTTCAAGGGGCGTGACATGAGTGGTTGTACGCACAGATCACCAAGCCTAATGTACTTTCAAAACCCCCAGAAGTTGGTGCACTGGCAGGCTTGGACGTGCCTCAACTTGTATATCTTAATTTTTAGTATAAGTTCATAAAAGGCGCACTAACATTCTCTAATTTTCTGAGTTGCAATGCTTCCTTGAGTCCAATGGAGGAGGAAATGCATGAGTCAACAACAGTGATTCTTACTGCTCAGATCCTCGCCATTATTTCTCCCGCTTTTTCTAGGGCAGACTGGTCACTGAATGTGCCTTTGATATCTCAGATACTGGAGTTTCAGACTTCCTGCTTGGAGGGTCTTAAACTTTTTAATAAGTTGGTTTATCAGGTCACAAATGTGCCTGTTATTCATTAGTGAAGGGGCGGATTTCGTTCAAAGGTAGGGTCTGGGTTCCCTCATCTCTGGGATAAAGTAATCCCTTTGCATTATGATCCCTCCTTGGCGGTTTACCAAAAGAATAAAAAGTGTCTTGATTGTTTATAATAAACAATCAACTGGAACGGTATTTCCAAGGATTTGGAAGTTTGTATTACTAATTGCATTCTATGTGTGCATGCCAAGTCTGATAGATCTGGTATGATTGGTCTCCTCCATCCCCTGCAGCGGGCACAAGGTCCATAGAACTCGATATCCATTGACTTCATAGTTGAGATTTCCAGTTCCAATGGATTTAATGAGATTATGGTGGTCGTGGACCACTTTACAAACTTTTCTTTTTTTATTCCTTGTATATTAGTTGTTACCTCCTTCAAGACAGCTCAGCTCTTCATAATCCACGTTTCCTCTATGTTTAGCTTACCCTGGGAGATGGCTAATGACCAGTGACCTCAGTTTACCGCTCATTTTTAGACTGAGTCAGCTTAACAACCTTGGTTTTATTAACATGTTAGGCCAACTTGCTGCTCAGGGGGTCTACTCCGCGCATATTAGGCACCAGATGACCTTCTCTAAGATCACAATCATCCTCATAGAGCAAATTTTCCTCAGATGCTACCCTTTGTAGCATTGATCTCTTTGATAAAATGTCCGCGCCCATGGAAAATCTCCTGTTGACACTATTAGACATGTATCATATATTGGCCTTCAAGACTCAACGGAAGCCAATCCAACCACTTTCTTGGCAGCTTGACTCCAAAGTATCTGTGATGGAGAGTGTCCTTGTTCCAACAGAGAAGATCTCAGACTGATTAATTTATTCTGCGTATTTGGCTAATCACAGACTGGATACTAGCAATTATCTCACTTAAACTACTATTAGTGCAAAGTAAAGGATAAAGATTGGATTCTATTAGGGTATCTTTATCATGATATAAAGCAAAGTACTTTATTTTTAAGGGAAACTAAAGATGGTAAAATGAATGAATATTGAAAATATAGTAGGAATATTGGTGTCAATATAAGGATTTTCAAAATTTCCTAGTTAGACGGCGTCTATCTGCTGCTTTAGTGGCATCATACAATTGGGCAAATTTTTTGTTGCATTGAGCTTATTCTCGTGGTAATTATGCCTTAACCTGGATGTCCAGGTCCCATTCATCCATACCTACTTCTGGGTTGTGACCATTGTATCTTCCGCTAAGATTGATTTATTACCAGATCTAGTATTATGCTTCTTGACTTCAGGTTCAATTGATGGTGCTCCTATGATTTACTCACATTATAATTTCTAGTGACTCACAAAATTAGATGGTTTCCCAACTTTAGTAATATTTAGCTTTAATCCTCAAACGTTTTTATTAAAGTATTTAATTGAGTAATCGTCACATCATCAGCAGAATGCAATAATATTTCAGCCCCCAAAGGTATGAAAGGGGGCAAATTTTCATATTGATTTTGGGCGACATCATCATCTTCATTAAGTAAAATCTCTGACTCATTAGAGCAAAAATTATTTAACATTACATTATTTCACTCAAGGTAAAAATTGTTTGTCTCGACCAAATCAATAAAAGGGCCTTGTATATCCCCATCCTGGTGGTATGGTCTCCTGTACCTCCACCAGTTTGGAGGTGAACTCTAGTTAATCCACTGGTTGAGGAATGACCTGCCAAACCGTTCTTTCCACATTTACAACTTACTGCATTATTGGGACATTTGAAGCTCAAGCTTTGATGTTTCATGGCATACCAACTCCATTAAGATGACCAAACTGAGAGTCTCAATAAGATTCTTAGAAGTGCCTCCAACGTGTTGGATACAGGGATGTCAACCTTCCCCTAGTGCAGTTCTCATACAACAATGCATCAATTTGTCAACTGCGTTTCCCATACAAAGCCGCCCTAGGGTATAACCCTTATTCCTCGTGGGTCCCTCCATTCACCTTTAAGCACCTAATCAAGTTTCTGATATGGCTGGATGATAATCCTGAAATAACTATGGAAGAATGGGGAAGTTTCCTCTGATCATGATAGTAGCTACAATTAATTGAGCGCCTTGAGTTGAGGTGAATTTGGGTCAGATTAGTGTTATTACTGGATCACCTTCAAATAGGGTGTGTCACAAAATCGACTTTGGGCTCCACTAGTGTTTCAGGCCAACCAGTATGAATACTGGTTGGCCCTTTTCCTTTTCGCCTTCATAGGTGTACCAACCCAATGAAGTCTGTATCCTACCCACCAACACAACAAACCAACGACTTCACCTTAGCCTCAGGGCATGTGGTGTGCCTCAGAGAGTCCTTCCCCCATTCTAGGTGGCCAATGCACTCTTGCACTGCTCCACCATCCCAACCCTTCGCAAACCCATATGGAATGCCCCAACGAGTCCTGCTCCCATCCTGGGTGTCCAAGGCACTCCCACGCTGCAATCCACAGGGTTGACGGCCAGCAGTGCCATCGTTGGTGGCCAGTTGGCCAGGTTCCCGCCTGTTCCTTTTAAGGGGGTGGTTTTGGATCTGGCAGCGTCAGCCACTCCAGGTGCGTCACCTTGCACCCACTTAAAAGATCTCCGTCCCATTTTATAATAACCTAGCTGACAAACAACTAACAATTAAAATAAAATAGGCGAGAGAGATCCTTTTTTTGAGGGAATGAATGACCATTTATACTATAGGCTACTTCACCTTTTAAACCCTTTGTCCATCCAGCCAGCACTTCTCATAAATCGTCATTAATTTTGGTAACGATTTCCTCCCAATCCGCTTGTCTATTCATCAAAATTTACATAAGGTCAATGTATTTGCCATGAGTTTCCAGTCAATCATATAAATTCTTGGATTTTAATATAACTTCAAGCATCCTTGGCATGAGTTGCTGGTGGTCCAAATTAGTTGGCAGAACCATATTTGAACGGATAGTAACATATTTATTTGCTTTCTGCTGGAAGCTCCCACAAAGATCCTCAACTTGTCATCTCAGCGGCAAAATGTAGATTCTGCCAAACCTAAACTTAAATTAAATATTTATAACATTCAATAGTATTGAACTAGGCGATTAGCCATGAATTACACCTGACTAACCAACACCCCTAATTCTGATACTATTGGGAGGATCCATATGATTAATTCCTTTACATTGCCCCCACTTAACCAGATGAATCCTCCAGAGGAACCCATTCTGAAGTGGGAAAAACTTACCCCATCACCCCCTCAAAGGAGCGCCAGGTATTAAACTGTCCTCCAAATACTTGGGCAACCCACTAGCAGATCCCTTGTAGTGAGCACCAATGTTATAATTTTGGCGGTATCTCTGAGATATGACAAATGTTTTTTGCGCAGGGTTCAGTCCACAGACCAATAGAAAGATAATATGAGGATTGTTGCCCTCAAACAAGGTAATACTTTTATATATAGAGAGCTATTTCTCTGATGACAATCTCGTATTTAACTTAATAAAATACTGTGGATCCACGCTGTTCCACTCACTCTAAACTATCAACAACCTCCCCCGTCAATTATCTCATCTTGCTAATATCTCATTGACTTCAGATGGTACCATTTCCCTGGCTTAGTAATTCAGTTCTCCTATCTCATTGGTTCCAGCAATTCTTTATTCACTAAATTCAAAATTGCCTAATTCAAGGCAATTTATTAACTATTCATCATAAATCAATATCTTCTAATCGCCTCATATGGAAGTGATCCAATAAGCATCTGTTTCAATTTGATAACGCCTCATCTCAAGGCGCTCTAAAAGTGACTCTTTCTTGGGCTCAATGGATTCTACCCATTCTGGTGTAGTGACTTAGGGCTTATCATACAGTTATATCAGAATTGTAACAGCGTGATAATGCAATAATGAAATTTAATAAATGTTAGGTATAATTGCCTCAAACTATGGCAATAGAGAATTCAACACCATACTCTGTCAGAACTAATAAGATACAGTGGAACTAATTACTAAGTTGAGAAAATGGTATCATCTGAATTCGCTGAAAGATAAGCAAGATGAGACAATTGAAGAGAGGAGGTTGTTAGCAGTATAGAGGAAGAAAAACATCAAGGATCCGATTTGTATTATATTAAAATAAATAAAAGGTTTTTCAGGGAAATAGCATCATTTCTTATTATATCTAAGTGTGTCTGAGGGCTGACAATCTCTATATTGTCTGTCCAATTTCTCATTGGGTTTGACCATGTGCAAAATCCCCGGTGTATCTCAACAATTCCATTAAAGTTATAATAGTGGTGCTCGATATTGGGGGTTCATTTAAAAACCCCTAATACCAACTAAAAAATTCCCAATCTGTGATAATGGTCATCACTGAAGGAGAATCATCCTGGACATCTGAACTGCTGAGACCGCAGAACTCAAACTTTTTCTGGACGTCATGCTTAAAAAGCAGGAGGAACTTCTTCAAAAGCGCAATAAAGTATTGACTCAACTTGAAATTGCAACTAGCCAACTGTGAATACTTGGGCAGCAGAGAAGGCAGCTTGCAATTTGTCTGGATGATCTTTCTGAACATCTACACTGCACGGAGCAGAAGTTGACCCCTACCTTTCATCTGCCTTGTCCTAATTAGGAAGTAAAAGAATAAGGGGGCGCTCAGGAAGAAAACTTTAATGATGAATATGAGACCAGTGTAATGGCCATCCTGCCCACTGAAGAGCCCTACACTACCCCAAGAGCATCTGGGCCTTCTGAGCCTGTCCCTCCTCGAGATTAAAATTATGGGTCACAGACCAAACCACAATACACTTCTAAGGCTCGCATTTATGAGAAGAAAGGAGGAAGTCTGCGTTGAAAAGCTACCCCCATTGACAGCAATGGAAACATCCAAAGGTTCTTCAAATGATTTGAGTTTGAGGCATAAGGAGCCTCCAATTGGCAGAAAACTATTTTGCTTATAGCTGCCTTGGACGACAGAAGCGGCAACCAAATAACCTGCTACCTTCCAAGCAGTTCCTTTACTTACCACAAGTAAAGGAAACTGTGTTGCGGTTATTTGGCGGTACTTTAAAGATGTCACAAAGGAAAGCTTAGTTTATGACCATTGGGTTCTCACATAATGAGACCCTCACTGAATTTGCAGATCAATTTATGGCGGAAGCCCATATGTTAATAGGAGCAGGCGTTCTAGCTGAAGCTGATGTGTGCACTGCAATGACCTCCTCTGTAAATCCATACTGTGAGCTTTACAATGTCATTTCTCCAATTTTGGATGACGACGTTCCCCTGCTAAAAATTGTTCAGTTCTTGTACTAAATATCTGCTAATTTCCCTCCACCCAATATAGAGCGGAAACATACTGTCACTCTAGCTGGACCCTCTTATTTGGGGGAATCCTTCTGCCCATTCCTGATTCTGTCTAGTAACCCCTGGCCTTATTATAATCACGCAACCTGCCCTCAGTTAACTTACCCCCAGCATTTTGACTTCCGCTCCAGTTCTGCTTATAAAATTGTCAGCAGCCTAACTACTGAACCAGCCCTGGTAATGCCAAAAATCAACAACATTACCAAACTGGACTAACTTATGAGAACCAAGGACGTGATAATATGGGGTGAATTGTTTTGAATGTGGCCAAACTGGTCATCTTGCTCAAAATTTCCCTAACCATCGTGTCCATTATGTATAGCAGGACCAATACTACCAGGGAAAAGATGGAGCGGAGTAGAGATGGGTTTTCTACCTCCGCTATTCCAACCCCAGATGTCAACCTGGACCTATTGTAATATTTCCAGCTGATGTCCCTCAGTATGATGACAGGATTTATATCATCAGAAAGTTGGAAGAGTAAATGTACTGACATAACACCCAGTCCGCAGTGGAAGAAGGACTTCAGGAGCAACTGAAGCCATATGCCTGCAAAATGTTTGACCAATATTATTCAACCAAGCTAGATTCCTCCACTGATAGGCCGTCACTAAAAAGTATAAACGTTGCTCTTCCAGTAGAAGCTATTGTCAAAAAGTACCCCAAAGTCGGTGAGGGGATTACCAGACCTATTGGGAAACAAGACCCATTAAATGTCCACGTATTAAACAGTCAATATTCCTCTTATACTGAGTGTACCTACTATGACATTGTTTTAGCAAAAACCCCACGTTTGCGCTATAATAGATACAGGCGCACCAGTCAACAAGTTTCCATCATGTTGGTAGAGAAGCTGACACTAAAACCTGATGTGGACAACTGTATAGTATATGAAACCACTGGAGAAGTAAACATGGTCTATGAGGGAGCGTACAGTGCACTTCCATTGCAGTTAGGGTAAATTGTTGTGGTAGCCCCAGTAAGAGTGTTAACAAACAGTTATTATGAACTGTTAATAAGAACAGCTTTATATGTGATGCTATGGGGATGTTGTTGATATGACGGAAGAGACATTAAAAGTTTGGGGCAGTGGATCCCAATTCACTTTACCTCCAGCAAAGTGCCAAAGTATCCAGTGCAAATGGGGCATATCACCTGGCCTATAGTGATAGGGTGATTCTTGTTTTCTACCATTGACTCAAGAGTAAGACTCAGGCCAAACCCTAGCAGGTATTTAAATATTAAGGGCTGAAGCTCAGAGCTTCTGGTGCTATCTCCATTCCCTCCAGACACCACGTAATAATAAACACTAAGTTAGAGGTGTAATGCCAGTTAGACTTTATGGGGGTATCATCAGGCCTTATCAGCAATTTCTGCTTGAGCCCCACATGGTCCAGGCATGATACTATAAGGACACAGAGAGATAAAGGTTCTACTAGTAAACCAACAAAATCAATCTCTACAGATCTGCTGACATCATATAGTGGTTCAACTGTAATTAAATCCTTTTGATGAGTTCCTTCAGGTTCACGAGTTTGGTTCACTGGATGAAATTTGGTCTGCCTGTCAAACCACAGCTTGGCATAATGGTGGTGGTACCACGCAAAAACTTAGTTGGGTTATTATAAGATTAAAAAGATCAGGCAATAGCTTTATCTAAAAAATATATGGAGATCTTTGCCATTGATGACCACAATTTAGGGTGTGCGCAGGGAGTGATTCATCAAGTGGATACTGGTGATCATCCCCCCATCAGATGTCACCCGATCTGCCAGTCTAGGGCAGTGGAGGAAGTAGTAACTGAGGGGATCAAAAAGTTTCTCGGACTTGGGATGCTTAAACCATCAAAGAGTCTATGGGCTTCGCCATTCTAATGTCAAGAAGAAGGATAGCACCAATTGGTTAGTAATAGACTACTGGAAGCTCAACAGCAATACCAAAATGGACTCATACCCCTTGCCACAAATTGTTGATGCCTTAGATCATTTGGAAGGAGCTCGTTACTTCTCCACATTGGATTTAATATCTGGTTATTGACAAATCAAGTTCCCACGGAAGAACAGGATAAATGTGACAATATCACATCTAAGGGGCTTTTCCAACTTACCTATATTCCTCAAGGGCTATGTAATTCCCTGGCTACGTTTCAGCAGGCCATGGACACCATTCTCGGTGACCTGAAGCTTTTGTGCATCCTCATGTACCTCAACAATATTGATTAGTTTGCGTACGTTCTTAGAGCATCTTATCCACCTGGAGGAGGTCTTCCACTGACTTACGGAGGCCAACATCAAAATTAAGCCCCATAAATGCCACTTCTTTAAGGATCAACTGGTGTATATTGGGTTTTGGTGGATGCGACTGGGCTGAGGCCACAAACCCGCCAAGGTGGAGGCTATCTAGAAAACTACCCCGCTGAGTATCAGACATAATGTACAGTTACTTTTGGGGATGTTTGGTTACTACCAACGCTTCATCCCCAACTTCAGCTGTTTTGGGGGCTAGTGTTTAAGTTATTAAATAAGGATGCCCCTTTTTAATGGATGGAACGTCGCCAATGCTCAATTGATTTACTTCCAATGGCACTAATTGCCGCATTAGTGCTGAACTACCCTAATTTCAATAAAGAGTTCATTGTTTAGACGGATGCATCCCTTTTTGCCGTTGAGGCGGTCCTATCCCAAAAGGATGATGAAGGGGAGGAGTACCCTGTGGCGTACTGCAGTTGAAGCCTTAATTGCTAAAAACGTAATTACACTGGGATCAAGTGGGAGTGCTTAGCGGTAATATATGCATATAAGCAATTTAGGGTGTATTTGCATGGTGTTGAGTTTAGATTCATAATGGATAAACTTTGTTATGCTGGTTACTGAACCTCAAGGAGCCTGAAGGGTGCCTAGCCCAATGGGCCCAAACTGCAGGCTTTTGACTTCAAAATTTTCCACCAACACATAGCAAAGCACCAGAATGCCAATTGCTTATTGAGATTACCCGCAATTGCTGTTATGGCAGATCTGAGTGACATAATGTTTGATAAGATACTCAGAGGAAAGTATGATGATGAACCACTTCAAGTTATCAAAGTACTAGCTGGAATAAATACCAATACATTTCAGAAGGATGGCAAGTTTTATAAGCGGATTGGAGACACTACAGTAAATATCTCAAGGCTTTCCACCTGACCAAACATTTCTTTGAGTGCACACCAAGCAGTTGTACATGGTGGATCTCGCAAGATCCTGGAATTATTGCGGCCTCAGTACTACTGGGAAAGCATGCAGTTTGATGTGTTTGAAACCGTTTCCTGCTTCCACCAGTGCCAAGTGGAAAAGCCATTCCGCCAGAAGACCTCATACCATTTATTGAAGCCACAATTTGATTAACATATGGTTTCCCTTGATGTTGTTGGCCCTCTGTAAATGGGAGTTAACTGGTGCAAGTACATTCTGGTGGCTATCGACCACTTGACTAGGTTGTTGAAGAACAGGCGATATGGGTTTTGGGTCTGTCACATTGGCCAAGTTTGTGATGTTATATTGTCCATTGATATAGCTGCCCTCATTCATTCTTACCAACAATGGAACAAATTTCACCTCACACATCCTTCCTAAGTTGAATGAGCTAATGGGCATCCACGGGATTCTGATGACTCCATATCACCCTGAGTCCAACAAGATGGTAGAACGTGTTAATGGGACCTTGTGAACATACTTTATAAATTGGTAACCAATAGACCTTCCAATTGCTCCCTCTTTTTCACCGCCATTTTTGTCAAGAATACAAGCTACCATTCGGCCACGGGGAAGAGCCCTTTCAACTACTATATGGATAACATCCAGCTCTTTTATCATTGCTTTTTTCATGTGTAGAAGATACTGGAGAATGGAACCCCACCATTAATTGACTAACCTTGTGGACACATTTATTAGATTGCAAACTGAAGCAGACTCCTTAATTTTAGCCAAGAAGATCAAGAATTAGGATAACAAACAGGAATAGTGTAGCGGGTTAGCTCAGTTCAAGTGGGGGACATGGTTCTGCTCCATGATCAACATGGGTTTGTTTGGAAGCACAAGTTGCTAGTGTTTAGATTGGGTTGTTTGAAGTCATTGAGAAAACAGATGTCAAGGCCTACATTATTAGGGACCCCAAAAGTGGTAAGAATATTAACTAAACTTATGCAAAGTTCCTATGGCTGTATAAGCAATAGGAGCCTTATCATCCAGTCAAGAGGAGGTATTGTTGAAATTCTGAGCTGACTGGACAATAAACATGAAATAGCTATGGCAGATTGGGGAAGATTCAACCAATTATGATATTAGTTACTGTCACAATTCTGATATGACTGGACGATTATCTTGGGACAGCTAAGGCGGATTGGGAAGAATCTGCCAAACATGATATCAGTTACGATTATTTGAGTGCCTCAAGATGAGGCAATATTGTGATATAACAGGTTATTAGTGGATCGCCTCTAATTAAGGCAATGAGGCGATAAGGCTATGTCACCATTTAATAAATAAAAATTAAATCACCTACAATTAGGGCGATAAAGAGCTAAAGAATAACAAGCTAAAATCGAGGAGAATCAAAAGAATATAATAGTCCAAGCTATGAGAGCGTTATCATCTGAAGCTGCTGTATATAAGTGAGATGGGCGATTGAGAGAAGTAAGTTATTTGTGTTAGAGAAAATGGAACATTAAAAGGTCGGTGTATTTAAATAATTAAAAGAGTTTTTGTAGTGATTGCTTCTATTTTTAGTATATTTTCAGTGTGTCAAAAGGACCAAAGATCCCCAAATTGTCTGTCTGTTGTTCAGTGGGTTCAACCTATACAAACAATATGGCAGATCCTAACAATAACATCTAATTTTATAACAGTGGTGCCACTACAGGGGGGCCATTGATCAACCACCAAGTACTATGAACTCCAGTCGCCATCCATGTCTTACACAGCCTGTGTTGCTGGGGGAATCTTCATAAAACATTGCACTAGCCAGGTATGAGGAACTCAAATTTACCTTAGACTCAATGCTCAAAAAACAGGATGAACTTCTTCAAGAACGAAATGCTGTCATGCACCAGCTTGATAGCACGTTTAGCCAAATGCAAATTTTGGGACAACAAAACAAGGAATTCGCCAAATGGTTGGATGATACTACTGAATGGCTGCAGTGCGCAGAGCAGAAATTGACCAGTGCCTCTCAGTCTTTTCACTTGGACAAGGATGAACAACAAGGGGGGCATCATATAAGGAAGAATATCACGCTGGTCAGAGCTATTACACCCAGGATTGTTATACTGGATACAAATATGAGTCAGAGCGCCACTTCCCTCAAGTAATGGTGATGCCGCCCATGGCAGAAGGCCATGCTACCCCTGAAGCAGTGGACATTCCAAACTTCTGCTGGTCCAGCTTCTCAACAGAAAACTGCTTTTAGATCCTGACCCATTCCTCAGTATGGCCCAAAAAGCCATGAACAGGATGAGGAGGTAAATATCAAGAAACTACCTCCATTTGATTGAAATGGAAATAACCATGGTTTCTTCAAAAGGTTTGAATTTTCAGCGGAAGGTGCATCTGATAGATGGAATGTTAAACTGTTGATATACGCCTTGGATGTCAGGAGTTCCAATTAAGTCACCTTTTATCTCACTGGTAGCTCTGTCACCTATAGGGATGTAAAAGATACCGTGCTTCGCCTGTTTGGGGGTACTTCAAAGATTTCAACAATAAGAGAATTAAAAAAATTGGATTCAGCCAAAATGAGACTCTCCTGGAGTTCGCTGATCAATTTACAATGGAAGCTCACATGCTGATTGGGGCAGGGTACTTGGAGAAGCTGACATGTGCATTGCCATGACCTCCATGGTGAAGCTATACTGAGAGCTTCACAATGTCATTTCACTGCATTTGGATGAGAATGTTCCCCTGCTCAAGATTGTACAGTTTTGGCGTCACATATCCCCTAACTTTCTGCCACTAAATATGGAATGGAAGACTACCACCTCTACTTTAACCTCTTATTCAGGAGAATACTCACGTCTAACTCATGTTCCGCCTAGCAACCTCGACCATACTATAACTCTGCGCCTCATCCTCAGCCAAATTATACTCAACAGTTTGATC